>JAMXBB010000003.1:36374925-36529855 GCA_024138015.1 Lumnitzera littorea
CCACGTGGTCCCCCTTCTTTTCCTTTTATAATGTATGCTGAATCGCTAGTTTTAATAATGATACAACCCTCAAACACGATTGTGTTTCAGTTGTGTCACTCCTATTTTGAAAGTTCTGCATTTCAAGTTAGGAAAATTGGATCTTCAACAATGACATGACCCTTGACATGATCATGTCAAAAAGGCATGTCAATTTCTAGAAATTTTATGTAGGAGTTACATAACTAACTAAAACGGGTGTGTTGACACTCATGTTTAATTTCCACTATAATTTATGAGAGTTACATAACTAGATGACATAATCGTGTTAAAACTTATATATCTTTTATCTAAAATTTCTTCAATTGTGAACTAATACAGTCTTCAACATAATTGTGTCTACCAGCTGTGTCAAACTTTCAAAGCTCATATCTTTCTCAAATGAACTTCAAATTTATTAGAACTTGGTAAAAATAAAAAATTTACTCAAGTACTAAATTCTGCCAAAAATACATCAAAATCATGTAGAAAAGTTATGAAAACTCTTTAATAGATATGTACAATTGAAGACCTATCAATATCAAGATTAAAAATTCTTACTTAATATCTTAAGTAAACAAGGTAATAAAAAAAAAAATGAGAGGAAATAATTATTTTATTTCCTCCGTATTATTTTAAAGTAAATGGGTCATAAGATTCTTAAATAAAGATTGTTAAAATTTATTTGTATTACTTATCAACCTATAATACAAACTTTAACTAAAACTAATACTTAAAAAAATAATAATAAGAGCAACTTTTTGAAATCTTTAGCTAATGACCCTCCAGAACGAAAGCTTTGGTCACTCATTCTTTGAACACGCACTAGGGACGTCACATTGGGATGCCCTAGGAAAATATTCTACGGATTCAATATTTTCTATGTAAACTTTGTTTTTTTATTAGAACTTATATAACCAATGTAAAACGAGATCATTAAACTCCATAACCCGTTGGGTAATAGTTGCTGTTGCAGCAACAATCGGCTGTATAGGATACGGCCCAAAATAAAAAAAGTTGATGGAGGTATCTTCGTCTCTTGCTCGTTGTATGGACAGCAGCAATCGAGATCCAAGATACACGTCACGCCACAGAAGTATAAAATAAAATCAACGCTTTCACGGTCGAAGTGCTTTTCCTAGAAAGAAGGAAAATGACTTTCTTGCATTGCCTTTCCAACGGGATGCGTTGGCGTTTGGAATTTAGTATGACGCATCTGGAATTTAGTATGTACATTTACATATATATATTAGCGCACATCCCAAGGCACTATGGATATTAAAAAAATCATACTTAATTAAGTATATAAATTATATGTAAAATAATATAATTTTTAATTGGACACTTATCATTTATGAAAAGAGCAATAGATATCTTTACGTGCTCTCTCTCTCTCTCTTAATCAATTTACATACTCATTTAAAATAACTTTTTTCAAATAATAATTACATTTTTATTTTTAAATTTATTTAAATAATATTAGGTAAGATAATTCTCTCCATCTACTTTAATATGATAGTAATGTTTAATTATAAGGATTGAATATGATAAAAAGAACTATATAAAATAAGTATGAAAAAGATTAAACAGTACAAATTTATTGTACCATATTTGGTATATATAATATTGGATAAAAATATTATATTAAAAAATTAATTATTTATATTATAAAATAAATAATTTTTTGTAATATTTAATTAAAATAATATTTATTAACTTAATAATATAACATTGAGGGATATTTTTTGAAATGTAAAATATTTTTTATTTTTGTTTAATGAATTTCATTTTTGTACTATAGTGCTGATGAAACAAAATTTAAGTATTTTATTTAATCTATCAGTCTAATTTTTGTTCAGTTATCAAGTAGATTTACAAATCAAACGTAGATAAAAATTTTTTATTTAATTCAATATTACGAAAATTATACAACCAAATACTAAAGATACTAACAAACTCAATTCAAATAATTATGGAATGAATAAAATTCCATCTCTTTCATCAATGTGCAAAACAAACTAACGTATGTCATCAAGTTTAAGAGTTTATAAATACTTAACAATTTCTCCTTATTTAACACAATTTTAGAGGTCAGAGATAGATAGGTATTTTATCGTGAAACTTTTACTTTTTAAGATAAAATAATATTAAACCAAAAAGAAAAAGTTAATGGCTTAAGTTTATGCATTCAAGACACTCTACGTCATAGGCCACGTCAATGTGAGTATCGCATGACACGTGATTACTTTAGTTAAAAGAACCTCATCTACCATACGTATATGTGTATAAATATGTATATAGACAATTTTATTAGTTGCTAGTTTAATATGGATATAAAAAAAATTTGTAGTCTAATAATAAAAATATTAATCTTTCAACAATATAAATTAGATTTTATTCCTCCTTTGCCTAGTATATAATTTGGGATGTACGCATTGAGAAATACAATTATTCAATAAAAAAATTTAGTAATAAAATCTATACCGCAATGCTCTGTATATAAATAATTTCATTGGAAAGAAAATAAAATATTTAAATTTTTTCGAGAAATGGTTTCAACCTTAACAAGAAGAAGCCAACAAAGCTGGGACATTCCAACATACATTTATAGGTTGGCTGCGTTCAATTTTTCCGTCGCTACTTTTCCCCATCTTTTGATTCCTCTTACTTGGGAGAATTTTCTAGGCGATTGTTCCTTTCTTCCATTTTCTATTAGTTTCTCGGGAAAGTGACGGAAAAGAGATGAGATAGAAAACGGCAGCAGCAAGGATGAGTAGGAAGATCTCGGCTTCATCAGCCAGGGCACATACCAGGAAAGCTAAACCGGGTTTTTCTTCTTCTTCAGGTCATTCTTCATGCATTTCATTTCCTTCAGAAGAATTTGACTACAGATTTGGAAAGAGAAATTATATTTTCTTGTTGTTGCTTAGGAATTGTGGTTCATGCTGTTTCATGTGTAGCATTATCTGTCTGTATGCAAATAGGAAAAAAGCTTAGAAAAGGAAATTTATGAACTGGTTCCTCCTAGATTTTCTTTTGTTTTTTAATTTATTTTGTAAATTCTGGAAGAAATTAGTCTATCTGAGGTGGTTTCATTGGATAACGAGGAATTCGGACTCTGTATTTGTAAAGAATACATTCGCTTGGATAATATTCTCAGAAGATAAGGTTGTTGATATCAAAACGGGACCTTTATTTTCTTGACTAGTTATTATTATTATTATTATTATTATTATTATTGGCAATTATAGAATTTAAGACAGAATCAAGAGGCAATTTAATATCTTATGGTTCATTAGTTTTTATTACATAAGCTCAGAACAGGGTTGGACAACAGCATGTGATTCTTCTTAGATGGAACATAGTAAATGTAATTAGTTTAAGACAGAGGATCAACCATCATGGTGTTGAACTAGAAGATTTTGTTAAGAACAGCCCCTATTTGTTTTACAATTACACTTCTAGATTTCAACCTGAAACTTCAAAGGAAACATAAAGGCAACCCTTCTAAAATTTTATCAAGAGTACGCGGACTTCTTTGAGCCAACATACTGGTTAAAAACATATAATTTTGATTTGTTGCCTAATTTCATCATTTTTCATATGTCATCATAGGAGCTGCAAGAGATTTTATGGCTATTGAAATCCGTACTTTCACTTTTGCTTTTTGCTTGTTATTTGACTTGATACTGATTAAAAATGATTTGTTTTTTAGGGATTTTTAAGAAAGTCTTGGTCATTGCATCTTTTGGTATCCTAGCATGGGCTTACCAGGCAATTCAACCTCCTCCATCAAAAGTGCCCGGAACTCCAGGCGGCCCCCCGGTTACAGCGACCAGGATCGAACTGAGAGATGGAAGACATCTGGCATATCAAGAATATGGCGTCCCAAAGGACATGGCCAAATATAAAGTCATTCATGTCCATGGTTTTGATAGTTGTAGACATGATGCTGTTGTCGCCACGTCAACTGAGGTGTGAATCTTCTGTTGCTTCTTTTTCTTAGAAAGAATCTTAAAATAGGATTTAGTTCATCTAATAGAAACTGGACTGGACAAAACATGGTACCATTTGATTTGCAAAATTGGTAGAATTCTGGACAAAAGTCCCTTGTATCATGCTGTCCTGTTCATCTCTTTCTTCCATGCTGTCCTAATAAACAAAGTTTACCTTAAACAAGCCTTGCTGTGTGTAGTTCAAATGTCTTTACACTTTCCTTGATGGTGGTTTTCTCCAGAAACTACACCAAGAATGGGGGATCTACAGTGTTTCTTTTGATCGACCTGGCTATGGGGAGAGTGATCCTGACCCAAAACGTACTCCAAAAAGTATTGCATTAGACATTGAAGAACTTGCAGATCAACTGGGTATCGGTCCAAAATTTTATGTAATAGGATTTTCCATGGGTGGAGAGATTATATGGAGCTGCCTCAAATATATTCCTCATAGGTATCATTGCTCTTATTGTGTTTCTATCATTAAAAATTTTTTTCTGGACTTGTTTTAGCCGTGTTGTAACCTCACTCTTGTTGCTTAAATTTTACCATAATAACTTCAAGTTACTATTGGCCTTTAATGTTAAATATTGGTGAGAGTAGCCAAAGACTGAAAATGTCAACGGAAAAATGAGGAAAGTGACTACCCCTTTTTTAAAAATTGAAATCATTTTTCTCATTTTTTACTACTATTTCTCCTCTGTAAATAAACATCGCCAGTGCCCCTTTTCCCAGTAGTTGCCTACAACCACCAACTACTGTTATAACCACTAGTTATCACAAATTACTATTTTTATACTTAACAATGGTAAAGTTGATTGCTAGTGTGAAAGAATGTTGGAGAAATGTTACCCGGGAAACAAACATACTCATGTTCATGTCTGCTTGTTTAGTCATGTAGTGACCGATCCGTTTTCAACCCTTGTCTTTTATTGATTGTCCCTTTTGGATGCTGCAGACTTTCTGGAGCTGCATTGCTAGCTCCGGTGGCGAACTATTGGTGGCCAGGTCTTCCAGCTGATGCGTCAACGGAAGCATACAATCAACAGCTAAAACAAGATCAATGGGCAGTTCGTGTTGCTCATTATACACCCTGGCTCACATACTGGTGGAATAATCAGAAGTGGTTTCCTGGTTCCAGTGTCATTTCGCACAGTCCAGATATTCTGTCTCCCCCTGATAAAAAAATTCTCAGCAAGCCTGTGAAGAGTAGAGACTACTTGGTACCAACTTCTCAACTCCAAATTTTATGTGCATTTCTTTTTAGTCACTAAATGAAGCTTACTAATCTATATCCGGCTGGTATGTTTTGTTATTAATTAATTCCTTGTGTTGTTTTTGCTATTAGGGAATAGTTAGACATCAAGGAGAATACGAGTCCCTCCACCGCGACATGATTATAGGTTTCGGTACTTGGGAATTTGATCCCATGGGATTGGAAAACCCATTCCCTAATGGTGAAGGTGCTGTGCATTTATGGCATGGCGATGAAGACTATATTGTGCCTGTCAATCTTTCATGGTGCGTTGCCCAGCATCTGCCCTGGATCAAGTATCACGAGTTGCCCAATGCCGGGCACCTATTCCCACTTGCAGAGGGGATGGGCGAGCGTATTCTCAAGTCACTTCTCCTTGGTGAGGACACTGCGTGATTCGCTTTGCAAGGATCCCAAAAAGTCGCTTCTTCCGCTTGATCGTTTAGACATTTTTGCAACTTATGTGTAATTCATTAAGCCTATCTCCAGTTACAGGGTTCATTAGAATCAATCATATTTGCTTGGATGATGTTTTCTTGTAGGCAAGGCCATTTAGTGCTCTAGATAGTCATTAGTCAGCAGTAAGGAAAGATGGCTTTACTATTTCCATGATTTTAATGGTATGTAAACATTTCCATACGTTGAACGGCTCTAAATAAATCTTTCTAGCACTAAATTCCTCTATGACTGCAATCAACCTTGACGAAGTAAATGATTCCTGTAGACCATCCCCAACGGCATCTTTGCCCCTTTTTTTAATGTGAAGGACCCCCCCTTGGGTCCTTAGCAATAAATGGGATCCTTCACAATATAAGGATCTTTATTCTAATTTATTTTATTTTTCCCAAACAAATTGCAAAAAGTTACCCTTATTTTTAAGCCTGTCAGGGACATTTCATTTCCACCCACACACACCACACACCCCGCCTCCCCCCCAATCAGACATACCTCTCTCCCTCCCACCACCCCCATCCTTCTTCCCTTGTAGTTGTGCAAGTGTGGGTTGAGGGGTAATAAAATACCTATTTTAGCCGTTTCTTCTTCTTCCAAATTCAGTAACGACTAAGACGAATGATCAGAAGAAAAACCATTTCCCAAATCCAATACAACACATGAAAAGAAAAAAAAAAATAAAAACTGACTTGATAAAACTCATTCCTTGTTTCTGCTAGCAAGAGAAAAAAAAAAAAAGAAAAAAGGTTAAAAACTGTCATTCGTCTAATTATTCTAGGATTTTACAAATCTATAACTATTGAACACTTCAACATCGATTTCTCTGTCGTATTGCTATGAATATGAATCTCAGGTACACGAGCATGACATCATAAACTTGCTTTTATTCAGATTAAGCTAAGAAGAGTGAAATTTCAGATTTTGTTGAGGATTTTTCTTGTACTAATGCCATGACTAAGAATCATGATGCCGAAGAAAAACCACGTCCAAATACCGATATGACATATTAAAAACTAACTTGATACAACTTATTCATCTAGCAAGAAAAATATTTAAAAAAAGGTTAAAAACTGTTATTCGTCCGACTATCCTTGGTTTTAATTTACAAATCTATAACTATGAACATTATAATCTTATTCTCTCTCTATTATCCATATTATTGAAATACCATATAACTATTGAACTCTACAAATTTTAATATAAGATTTTATTATATTTTTCTCTCTTTTTTCACTCTCTTTTTATTATTCTAACTACCTTTATACCCCCCCTCTCTCTCTCTCTCTCTCTATCTCTCTCTCTTCTTAGATTTCACCTTTAGCTTTTCTCCACCACCCCCCAACACCCTCTACTATCTCTCTCTCTCTCTTTCCTTCCATCAGTCCACTTTTCATTAATAATTACGCTAAGAGACATTTCAAAAATTTTATTTGATCAAAAGTCTTCAAAGAGTTCTAAAAATAGGTTGTTGAAGTTAAAAAACTTATAATTTAATTAAAAAAAATCAGCAAGTTTCAAAGTACTTCTAATGTATATGTATTTTTTCTTTTTTCTTTTTTTTATACATACATTGCAGGTGTATTATCTAGTAGTTGTTTTTATTTATATTAAATTAAGAGGAAGAGTGAATTTTGATATTTTGTTGAGGGTTTTTCTTATAATAATGCCATGATCAAAGGGGTCAAGTCATTTATCTCGTTGTAATCATTGAAAAAAAAATATTAGATTGAATGATTAGTTTGTATAAGTTTGAGCATGTTAAAGTGTTTTTGCTTAAATTGTATCAAGTAAAGATTATATTTTGCACCTTTTGTTATCAATGTTTCTTTTCCTACTTTCATTCTTTATTGATTGGAATACTTGTTTGCGAAGAATTACTATAGAATACTTAAATTTTTGGATTTTCTATATTTAATAATATTCTACTTTTTCAAAAACTTTTGTTTGAGTTTAAATTTTTATTAAGTACAAAGATTCTATGTCATTTGTCTTTATAAAATTTAAATATCATTATTACTCTTTTTTTTTATATGTATAAATATTTTATAGATTTAACTATAACTTTTTAATTAATAAATGTTATTAAATCTAGGATAAATAAAATACGATATAATAATACAAATTATCAGCTTAACACAAATGGGTTTAACCAGGATATAAGACATGTTAGGTCATGTGTTTAAATTTTTATATATAATTAATAAATAAATCGTATAATGAGTTGGATTTTTTATACACAAATCAATTTAAAAATGAAAATGAAACATGGGATGATAATAAAAATTACCAGTCCTATTCGTGGCAAGGCTGGCGAGGAAAACGCTCAAAAGTAAAGAGTATCCTAGAATCTTTCTCACAATTTCAAGCTTAAAAGTTAATTAATTGAAATCTCATATTTTATTCTCCGAGAATACCTCTAGGACCATGAACGACAATATTCCGGATTAGCACCTTCGTGAAATATGTTGGGTTCCCTCTTCGTGATCAGTCGAAACCAAATGCCTCGTAATTGAGAAAGATTAAAAGAAACCATTAGGATGGAAAGCCAAACAATAATGCATCCTCAAAAGATTCTAACAACATTGTTATAAGTAAGGTTATCAAACTTATCATTCTACGTAAAATTATTAGTAGGGCATCTATAAAATTAATAAAAATAAAATATAAAATTGAAACGTAAAAATATAAATTTCTATAATTTATATAAAATATCTTTTAAAAAACTATATATATGCATATATTAGTTATAAAAAACTCGAAAATACATTATGGAAATGAAGATATGAAAGAATTAAGTTATTTTTTCATAAAATATTTCTTAATCTATAATTTAATATTCACGAAGTAAAGATAAGTAGGGTCAAAACTATTTTTTTTTTCCATTATTTTGTTTAAAAAAAATCAATTGAAAGAAAACTTAATGTTTCAACTCATTTTAAATTGTTGATTTTATATAGTTAAATATATGGTTTTTTTTTTATAAATTTTTTTATTGAAGTTGAAATCTGAATAAATGTTATGAATATTGAAAAAAGGAATCGGAGAGAGAGAAAAAGGAAAAAAAAATGGAATATAATAGGAAAGATTATGTAATACCTTAATAATCGTTGTGATAATAAAAATGTGATTATATATATATATTTTTTTACACATATAACTCATATACGAAGAATTAGTAAATTTGGTTAAAAACATAATTTTATACCAAGTTTGGCTTATAAAATCAATAAAAATTATAAATTTCTATAAAAAAACGATTTTATAAATGAATTAACTTGAAAGAGTCTCCTAAAATCCTAAACTCTTAAAATCGCATAGGTAGAATTATGATTTTAACAATTATAGTCAGAAGTGGTTTGGAACTTCTTTTATAATGGTGTCAATGATGGCAAAGTACATTGGCTCCATTAGAATGTGATGACTACTTAGTTAAGAGAACAAGGGTCTAGGGTTTATAAATCTAGACAAGAGGAATAATGCCTATGCTATCAAGAGATTGTGAAGTTAAAAGTACGCACCTTATTTGGATAGAATTAGCTAAAGCAAAGCACAGAAAGGTAAGACAAAAAGGTGAGTTACAAAGTTTGGCACATGCCTCTCATTTTACTAAGGAACTTTATTTTAGTCAATAATGGGATGAAGCAAATAAAGTAGTAAATCTTAGTGATGGAAAAAGAGCTAGCTTTTGGGATCATGAATGGGAAGAAAATTTCACTATTAGACAACTCATACAAGGGTTGATTAATAGAGATTCCCTTAGCTTGACAGTAAGAGAATGTTGGTTAAGCCCTATAGCTAAAATGAAGAGAAGATTAACTTCATTATCACCGATTTTCTAGTTGATAGTGTTAATTATCTAAGGTAAAGCAAACTGACTTGGCATCTCCAAAGATGCAAAAACAAATATCTTACTAGTTGATATTTTAAGTAAGCAGAACATGCTCAAAATGTGGATGATAAATCAAATTGAAAGTGGATTTAGACTTAACCCTTTCCACTAAAAGCAAAAATGTTTTTATGGAGAATCCAACCTAAATCCTTGCTAATAACTAATGATCTCATGCAAAGAGGAATTGAACCTTAGGCTGTTTGTCTTAGATGTGGAGAAGCAAACGAAGATTCTTTACATGTTTTTAGAACATCAACTCCATCATCTATAGTAAACTACTAATCTTGATCATCATATGGTTAATGGCAACATTTAGTAGTGGATAAAATTAAGTTGTTTGATTAAAAAAAGAAAAGAGAGAGAGAGAGATGTTATTACCTTAAGACTAATGAAACAATATGTCTTTGCTTTCATATTGTGGCACTCAAGGAATTGCAGAAATAGAGCCTTATTCTAACATGATTTAGTCACCAATAATCAAGTTGAGGTCATGTATGCTTTAGCTCATGCATATTGGGTGGCTTTTAGAAAAGTGAAGGCATTTTTTCAATTACAAAGCATTGACTCTATTTAGTTACCTCCTTAGCCCTCTTGGGTGGGGATTAAATTGAATGTGTTGTCTCAAAATTCTTGTCAGTAGTCGTTTGGATTCTACATGTAATGGGCTTATAAAACAAGACATGGTAAAGGGATGCCAGGGGGTTCTTTGGTGTAGCTACTTTGATACTTAAGTTAATAGTAGGCTCTTAAGAGTATAGAATGCTTAAGGGTAATATGTAGGCTTAATACGCAGAGTGTAGAGAGCTTTACCGTAGGGTAATGAGCTGATATTTATAGATGGAGTGCAGCCGATGGTTAAAGGTCAGTTGGCAGGAGAGATCTTCTCCCACAAGTGTAGGACAGTGGAGTTGTGGGGCCCGACATATCCCACTTATTTAGGATATGGTTGTTTTATCCTTATCTTATGCGTTATAATCGTTGCAGGGCTTATTGGGCTTAGTCCATTTAAGCTTGGGGCTTAGGGCCACAAGGGTGAGCCTTAGGCCACGAGACATGGCTGATCCAGTCGAGCTTGATGGCCTCATGTCTAAAGTGCTCTATCAAAGCTTGTACTCCCCTAAAGTCTCATTGTTGAGGCAAAGGCAAGGCGAGGGATACACAGGCTGCTTAGGCATGACCGATCTGACTCAGAGGAATCTAACTCGGTGCTATGGGGTCGACATGGTAGGTGCATAAGGCTAGACTAGAAGGTGGCCGAGGTAATGGATACTCGGACAAAAAATATCCAAGGTGAGATGAACAGGAGTAGATAGGAGTTCCAAAGCAATGTGCTAGAGCCCTAGGTGAAGCTTAGGTTAGGGTATCAGAACGAAATACCCTTGCAATTTCACTAAGTTGGTGCTTCAAGGCTACGAACTGGTCTGTTCGAATAGTATTCGATAAGGATTGAGCAGATGTAATTGTATCATGCCTTTATCAGGCTAGCCAAGTGGAAGTTAGATGGGCCTTGAAGAAGCTTCTCGTTGAAAGAACTTTTTTCAAAATATGATTTTTGTTTGCTTGTATCTCGTGCATGAAATGCGACATGATAAGTATCGTACTGTAACAAACTAATGTACAACTACATACCTTTTGCCTTTCAAAGGTAGCCATCTAATCAAAATGCTTTTCACATGTCTGCTACGTAACATTCCAAGGGATTCGTGCTTATACAGATCCCTATAACCGCTTATTTGGCTTCCCAAGCAATTTGCCTATAAATAGGATGATCCTAACAAGAGACCACTTTTTTGCAATCTCTTTGTTCTACCATTATCAAACTCCAAAATTTTTTTGAAATCGTTCAAACTTTCTCAAAGCCTCTTTTTTTTTTTTTTCCTTAAACGAGTACTAGCGCCATTTCAACCAACAAAGGTAAGACTGGTTCCTCTTCATTGCTACAACTCTCTAGTTTAGAGTCTATAAGGAGTCATCCCATTCAAGTATGAGAGGGTGAGGTCTTGTCATTAGCACAACTCGACCAACATATGGGGATGGCCGTAGAGGCGCTGAACAGGGCCATAATTATCAATGCTATCCCCAAGGATGTATATGCGGACACTCCCTTACACTCTACAATGAATTTGTTCAATGCTCCTAATACAAGTAAGGGGCTTAACAGCCGTGTGAGTAGGAGTAAGAAATCAAAAACCAATTAGATCATCGGTAACTTTCTTGTAGGGGCGAACCCTAGGTGGTAGATTGGGTTATCAAAAAGGGACGAATGGGTAGCCCTGTTATTAGGGAAACGCTTCACAGTTTTTGAGAAGTGCTTAGAGTTTGGGCAATGCCTCCCTCCTAATCACTTCGAGAAGGAGTTCTTCAATTACCACCACTGCAATCCATTACAGGTCCCTCCCAATAGATGGAGGGTACTGAAGACTTTTCAGGTGCTCTACGAATACCTGGTGATAAGGGTTACTCCTAAGCTCTTCTGTTACTTATATATATAGAAGAGTGTTAGGGGATGGCCTTACCTCCAGTTGTGCCCGAAGAAGAAGTTGTTCTATGGCCTTATAGACTCGGTCAAAGGCTAGCAGGATGAGTATGTGGTAGTTGAACCACCCGAGGAGGTGGATTTCTAAACCCAAATGATCTGTATTGGAGGTGGGAAGGGGCTTGGTCCTAGTGACATTGAGGCCGTACAGGAGATTCAAACTTTCATGGTGTTGAGATTAACGTTGCAGAGACCATGGAGAGGTATTTCCAACGCCCGATCTCTAAGCTCTTCCCTAATATGAAGAAAGCTATAGTGGAGAAGTGGGCTGAAGGTACAAGTTTGTTCTTACGTGCCTACATCTATTGTGCTAATGTCAAAGTGCTTCGTCTGATGCCTGTATGATGGGAAGACCTCCTTGGTCATGCTGGTCATGGTGGTGTTTTACAGATGGTTGTAGTAGTTTCTTTTAGTTCGTTCTTGTTTCCTTTTTAAATTTTGATCGGGTTTCTTGCAGGCAAAAATCTAGCCCCAAAGATGCCTTATCCATTTGTAGACAACCTGATGAGTAAGCGCCAGGCACGAACCAAGGCAAACCCATCAAAGGCAAAGGTAGTGAGGCCGAAGCCTAGGCCTAGCGAGACCAGCAAGGCACGGCCGAGGTTTGTTCCTTAGAGGATTCCGGTTGGCATCCGGGACGAGCTGTAGATGTAGAGCCTTTAGGTATAGCTTTGCCTGCTCCTGCCCTCGAGCCTTTAACTGAGCCCATCATCATTGGTAATGAAGGCGCCGAGATGGATGAGCTCGATGTACAAGTGCTTTTCCCTTTAAAGGTAAGTGAGGAAGAGATTACGGAAGGGGTTTCCCTTCCTTAAGCTGTAGGTTAGAAATGCAAGGCTCCTGAAACGTTTGGGGAGCTAGGTTCAAGGTGAATAAACAAAAGCTCTGGCAAAGGTGCCATTGAGCAAGAGGAAATGGAATGAGTGGCTGATGGCCCATCCTTATGAGAGCATCAATGACATGGGGGGTGCATTTTTTGAAGTCCTTGACAACTTTAGGTCGATGGGGATAGGGCTAGACTCATTTCAAGAAGTGTTGTTCACTTCCTAAGATGATGAGATATTGAAGGGAGCCCTTGAGTTAGAGATGAAGAGGGCTCGAGGGAAGCTCCTCAAGCTGAAGTGGGAGGTCCATGCTAACGATCTGACACTACAGCACCGGATGCTCAACTACTAGGCTTCGATGGGGTCCTATACCCCCGATGACTAGGTTATCCTTGAAGGGCTCTCTTAGGGGGGTGGGGATGACCTATATAGAAAGCGGGCCACTTGAGCATGCTAATGCAGTGGGTAAGTTTTCGTTGTCCCTGTGTTGTTGTGCTTTTATGTGTCAATTATATTAACGGTTGGCTCCATTTTTGATTTACAGTACCATGGCCAAGTGTTGCTTCAACTAAATAAGTCTAACGCCACCCAAAAAGAGGTAAAGGGCTTTCGAGAGGCATTGCGTCGGCATGAGAAGTACCTACTGGAGGCTGAGACTTCTAGTAAGAGGTACTTGAAAAAATTTGCCAAGGCTAATAGGCACCTGTGTTACTCTATTGTGCAAGTGGCGAGGCTTAAGGCCAGGCTAAAAGACTTGGAGCGAAAGAGGGATAGGGTTGAGAAGGTGATCGAGAAGGTAGAAGACCTGAAGGTTCGCCTCTCTTGGAGGTTAGAAGAGGAGGGTAAAGTCAAGGCTTGACTCGAAAAGGAGAATGTTGAACTGAGGGCATTGGTAGCTAGGCTTCAAACTAAGCTGGTGATGAAAGCGTCCGAATATGAAGCTGTTAGAGCCACTTTGCTGGATCTAGTTAGTTTGAAGGTGAGGTTCGAGCAAAAGTTCCAGAAGCTACGAGTAAAGGTTTTGGAGATGGAGGAGATCATCTCTAAGATGGAGAGCAGTGAGGTCCTTAGTGATGCTGTTGCTAAGAAGGCCGTCGTGGACAATCAAAAGATCGATGAGTGGTTAGACGATACATAAGGAAGGAGGTCCTTTCGCATTTTCTGGACCTTGATCTCAATTTCCTCGACTTCCTAGATTCCCTGACCTTTTTCGAGAAGAGGGAAGCCTTAGTGGTGAAGAGGAGGTCGCTTAAGCGGTTATTGAGATTGCAGGCACTCCGTTTGCTGTTGGGGTTAGGTATGGTGCTTTTACATTCACTTTTGCCCTACCAGCCCAATAGGAGGCCACCCTTGAAGCTATTCTTGGGGAGAATCCATTTGTAGGGGATCCTTCTACCACTCCTGGTTCACATTCCTTAGGCCCCGCTCCAAGTTAGGGCCTGTCGCTTGAAGTACTTGTGGATCAGCACTCTAAATAGATATATGCTTTAGATTTTTCTAAATTACCGGAGTTAGCTGATCTTAGGAGATAGCGGAGTTCTATTTTCTTTTTTTTTTAATTAATGTAAATAAGGTCGGGATGTTGGACTTTGCTTTGTAATTAAATAATTAAGGAATAAATAGATTAATGTTTTCAAAATGTCCTCTCCTGTTCTTTGTTCGTCTTTAAATGTATCTGCTTGAGAATTCCTCTATCCAAGGGAAACATCTCTTATATGGAGGAACCCCCCCAACAATTAACCTCAACAAAGGTCAAGTTGGTGGCATTCCTACCTATTCAAAATGTGGGAGTTCCTCCATGCAATGGGTGTTTCCCCTTGCCGAGGTTACCCCAAGGAAGGTTAAGTTGGTGGCGTTCCAACCTGCCCTGAATGTGAGAGTTCCTCCGTATAAGGGGTGTTTCCCCTGGTTACCTTCAAGGGGGTTAAGTTGGTAGTATTCCGACTTGCCCAAAATGGTGGAGTTCTTATATGTAAGGGGCATTTCCCCTTGTCGAGATTACCATGTGTCTCTTTGGAGGCTAGTAAGGCAAGAGAAAGAAAGGGAGCGAGAGAGAGAAGTATACAATCAATTGAGAACTTTTATTTTATTACAATGGAAAGAAAGATCATACATAATGAAATTCTAATCAAAATAAAGTTGGAGATTATTGGCATTCCATATGCGCGAGATGGGTTCACCATCCAATCTTTCTAGCTTGTATGCTCTATTACCCAATCTCTTCCTAACTCTAACTAGGTCTTTCTAATTGGGGGCCAGTTTACCCTACCTTTCGCATAAACTTGTGGCTTTTAATTTTCGGCATACTAGGTTGCCGACCTTGAACTCTTTGTGTCTAACCTTCTAATCATAATATCAGGCAGTTTGATGTTCGTATGTGGTCACCCTAGCAGTAGCAAGGTCTCTAATTTCCGTGATGGTATCAATGCTCGCTTACAGTAGTGAGTTGTTAAGGATAGCGTCAAAACTTCGAGTTCGGATATTCACGATCTCAAGCTCGATTAGGAGGACTATTTTCAACCCGAAAGCAAGGTAGAAGGGGGTTTCGCCCGTAGAAGTACAATGGGTGGCCCTATACCCCCACAAGATATTGGGCAGTTCATCAACCTAAGCACCTTGAGATCGATCTACACGCTTCTTCAAGCTATCCAAAATGACTTGATTGGTTGCCTCGACCTGTCCGTTTGATAGGGGATAGGCAACCAAGGTGAAGTGCAAGGTGATGTAGTGCTGAGCGTAGAACTCCCTAAACTTAGGGTTATCGAATTGTCAACCGATGTCCTTGATGAGGGTATAAGGGACTTCGAATTGGGAGAGAATGTTATTTTTAACGAAAGACTCAACACTTCTCTCTATGATTCTAGCTATTGTTTCGGCCTTTACCCACTTCGTGAAGTAATCCATGGCAACAATTATGAACTATCATCTTCTTGATGCTTTCGAAAAGGCATTGAGGATATCGATCCCTCATTGCGCAAATGGCTATGGACTTGTTAGGGGTTGGTAGGTAGTGTTGGTGCATGACTAATTGAGGCATGCTTCCAACACTGCAGGCACTTCTATGCTACGGCCTTTGTGTCTTGCCTTATGGTAAGCTAGTAATATCCAAGTCGTAGCGGCCATAGGTAGCTTAAGACTGAATGTGATTGCTACACACTCTGACGTACAGGTCTTCCATGACGCACAACCCTTCCCCTTTTTAGAGGCATCAAAGTAAAGGGAGGCTAACTCTTCGATGATAGAGGATGTTGTTGACCAATGTATAATTGGTGGTATGATATCGGAGCTTCTTTGCCTCCTTCTTTTCTTCTGGTAATGTACCCTGCTCTAAATAACTCAGGATAGGATTCATCCAGCTCGGCTCTAGTGTCGCTGTAGTTAGTTCTAAAACCTTAGCCAAACCTGGGTTTATGCTTTTTTCTGGCAGATACTCAATAAAGATCTTGTTGTCCTTTACCTCAAGCTTTTGCATATCGGTTGAGGTGAGCTTGGAAAGTTAATTAGCCACAAAATTTTCCATTTGGGAGATTTTCTTGATGTCTTAAGAAGGGAATTCCACTAGGAGGCCTCTTACCTTTTCTAAGTACCTAGCTAGAATATCGTCCCTGGCCTCATATTCACCTTGGACCTATTGGACAATAAGCATTGAGTCCAAGAATATCAACAATTGCTCGGCACTAATCTCCTTGGCTAGCTTGAGACGGGCGATAAGCACCTCATATTCGGATTCATTGTTGCTGAAATTAAACCTGAACTTAAGGGCATAGCAGATGGTGACCTTATGCAGGCCGATTGGAACATGGCTCGCACCTCCACTACTAAAGGTGGATGATCCATCGATGTGGAGAGTCCAAACCGGTTTGTCATCACCTAACGGTGTTTCCTCCTTTTCAATATATTCTACCACGAAGTCGGCCAGGACCTATGCCTTATAAGCCATTCGTGACTAGTACTAGACTCCATATGTGCTCAGTTCCATTGCGTACTTCATCATCTGTCCATACACATCAGGTTTTTGTAGCATAGTGTGCAATAGTTGATTTATGAGTACGATTAACTGGTGTGCCTAGAAGTAGGGCCTTAGCCATTAGGTTGTGATGACGATGGTCAGGACGAATTTTTTTACTCAGGTGTACCTGACTTTAGGCCCATGTAGCATATGGTTGATGTAATATACTGGCTTGTATTCTCTTCCCTCTACTTTGACTAGTACAGAGGAGAGTACCCGGTCACTTACGGCTAAGTACAAAAATAGGTCTTCCCTTGAGATAGGCTTGGAGAGGACTAGTAGATGAGCAAAGACGTCCTGGAGCTATTGAAAGGCAGTGGTGCACTCAGGAGTCCATTAAAAACCCTTTGGATTTTTAAGGATTTTGAAGAACTCAACGCATTTGCTAGTGCTCTTTGAGATGAATTTGCTTAGGGTAGCCACCATGCCCGTGAGCTTCTGTACGTCTCGGACTGAGGTTGGAGACTTCATTCTCCTAATGGTTATGATCTTCTCGAGGTTAGCCTCAATGCCTCTTTGTATGACTAGAAAACCAAGGAAGTTGTCAGAGCCGATGTTGAAGACGCACTTCTAGGGGTTTAGCTTCATGTCGTGCGTGTACATTCAGTTGAAAACTTCGTAGAAATCCCTGACATGATCAACTGGTTTCTAACTCTTGATGATCATGGAATTGATGTACACCTCCATGTTACGCTCGATCTAGGGCTTAAATAGCTTCGTCACCATTCCTTGATACGTGGCCCTAACATTTTTTAGTCCAAATGGCATCATGGTATAGCAATGTGTGTCGTAATTGGTGATGAAGGAGGTATGAACTTTGTCTTTCGAGTCCATTTTGATTTGGTTGTACCTCGAAAAGGCATCCATAAAGCTTAGCAAAGCATGTCTTAACATAAAATCAATAAGTTGATCAATCTTATGGAGGGGAAACAATCTTTAGGATAGGCTTTGTTGAGGTTGGTATAATTGACACACATGCACCACTTCCCATTCTTCTTCTTAACCAATACTACATTTGCCAGCCACATTGGGTACTTTTCTTCCCTTATGAAGTCGACTTTAAGTAGCTTTTACTCTTCTTCCTCCATTGCGCCCTACCGTTCTGGAGCAAAATGCCTCTTTTTTTTTTGTTTGACAGGTCGCGTTGTAGTGTTAATGTTAAGGCCGTGGGTCGTTAGATCGGGGAAAATTTTGGGCATGTCCAATGCTGACTATGCGAACCTATCTGAATTCTCTTATAAAAGGGTAATGATTTCATCATTCACTTCTGCTGGAGTCTCAATCCCGACTTTCATGGTCTGGTCGAGTGAAGTTTCAATCTGGATGTCTTCTATTTTTTCTCCGAGCTCACCCCTCTCTGCCGGCCTCTCCTGTAGGCCTATTTCTAGGGCGAAGACTCCATCCCCTTTGGCCGCCTTAACATATAACTCTCGTAAAAGTTTTTTATCACATTTGTAAACTCCCACCCCAGTTAGGGTTGGGAATTTAACTTTTAAATGCAGGGAGGATGTGATTACCCCAAATGTGGTTATGCTTAGTCTTCTTAAGAGCGCATTGTAAGGGGAGAGACAATTGATCACAATAAAGTCTACAAGTCATTGTGCCACGTGGTCTTTATCGCTAAGTGCTATGTTTAACGTAATGATGCCCTTAGCTTAGACTGTACCTCTATTAAAGCTGATCAGATTGTGATGGTACGGCTTCATCTTTACTAGCAGTTTCTTTCTCATCCTCTCGCATGTTTAAAGGAAGAGTATGTCGGTAGAGTTGCCAGTACCCTCTATAATCTTTAGGATCTCAATTTGAGATCTTCGCCCTTACCACTACGGCATCTTAATGGGGTGTATCAACCCCCACAAGGTATTCATTGGAGAAGGAGATGGAATTGTCTAGTTTTTGTCTCTTCTCCCTTTCGGCCAACACCTCTAATAGAGCGTTAACCGAGGTATTAGTGCTCAACCGGCTCCTAAGGTGTCGTCCCCCCCATTGATTACATTAATGAAATCGTTAGGGGTGTGATCGTTGTTCTGCTCCATATAGGCATCCTCGATCTGTTACCTCTGAGGTAGCCTATCTTCGTCATCGTCCACATGGTCGTTGTTCATCTGATGAGCCACATATTCATTGAAAAAGCTGCATTAAATGGCATATTTGACGCATTCTTCAACTGGAAGCACTCTTCGACGGTATGGTTGTGGTCATCGTAGAACTGACAGTATTTGTTAGAGTTCTGATGACTAGGGTTCTGTCGCATTTTCTATGGCCTCTAAAGTAAGTTCCGATGCTTCACTTTCGAATAGACATGAGAAATATGCCTATTTAGGGGCGTATATTGGGTATAAATGGGAGGAGGGAGTGGGTCATGCTTAACTCGGTGCTTCTTCTTCTTAGAGCTTTTCCCCTTTGGTTTGCTCGACATCTTATTGTTGAGGCCATCCTTTACGGACAATTTTTCTTTGTCCTGCTTTCCACCTAACCTTTCTTGGTTGGTGTTACGCTTATTGTAAATGTTATCTTCCTAGTTGATTTACTTATGGACTTTGTTCCAAAAGTCGACTAAGGTCTTTGGCTTACTTTTTGCAAGTGATCAAAAGAAATCTCCCAAGATTCGGATGCTAAATTGAGCAGCATGGACAGCGACTCCTTCATTGAGCTAAGGGATTTTGACCACAACGTTATTGAACTGGGCCACATAGTTACGAAGGGACTCACCTTTACCCTGCCTTATTAGGTATAAGGACGATGTGTCCTTGGACAGAGGCTTGCTAACCTTGAAATGGAGGTTGAACCTTCGTGCCAGCTCATTAAAGGAGTCGATTTATTAGGGATGTAGTTAAACCACGTCTAAGCTACCTTCCTTGGAGTGCTTGGGAAGGCCTTGCATAGTATAGCGTCCTCATGATAGTGAAGGTTCATGAGGGTGCTAAAGTAGAGAAGATGGTTGTTGGGGTTACTCATGCCATTGTACTGGTCCAGTGATGAAAGTTTGCCGTTATGAGGTAGCACTTCGTCCTAAACACCCCTGGTGAAGAGGGTCTTATTGCTAGCGACCAACTCGATGTCACCAGCAGGCTTGCTCCCCTGTTGTTCGAAGAATCGCCTTACCTAGCACAAAGCTCGTTTAAGTCGACATCGTTTGCCAGGTGAGCTCATCGTGTAGCTAAGTGAGCCTGCATTCCTTGTAAGTCAGCTTGGTTGTAAGTAGCCGTAGACCTTACTATTTGCTGATGTAATAGCGAATTGGGTTATTGATCCTTACCACTCTGTTGGTGGTGTTGCTGCTGCTGGGTGTTCTGCCCAGTGTAGGCATCTAAAGCTTTAAGGTGGTAAGTTTACATGCTATGCTACTCTACTTCGTTTAGGCAAATGCGGAGCATTCTGTTTTGCGTAGCATACTCCTTAGCGAAGCGTTCCATACACTCCAAACGCTACTCCAGCTCAGCTCTTAGGAGGGGCTAATTGCACCTAGGTTGGTTGTTTACTAACTATTGGTTTTCTTGTTCATTGCGTTAAGATATGATGTCAAAAGGATTGCTTGAGGGGTATGTGTTTGATGTGTTTAAGGTTTAAGGTGTAGGAATTCAATTTTTTCCCATAGACGGTGCCAAATGTTGTCTTAAAGTTCTTGCTGGTAGTCATTTGGATTCTATGCATAATAAGTTTGCAAAACAAGACACGGTGAGGGGACATTAGGGGGTTATCTAACGTGGCTACTCCGATGTTTAAGTTGGTAGTGGGTTATTGAGAGTATGAAATGATTGAGGGTAATACATAAGCTTAGTATATAGAGTATAGAGAGCTTTACTGTTAGATAGTGACCTGATATTTATAGACGGAGTGGAGTTGACAATTGAAAGTCAGTTGATGGGAGAGATTTTCTCTTGCAAGTGTAAGAGATTAGATTTTTGGGGCCCGATGTGTCTCACTTATTTAGGACGTGGTTGTTTCATCCTTATCTTGTGCGTTATAGCTATTGTAGGGTTTACTGAGCTTGGTCCATTTAGGCATAGGGCTTAGGTCTACAAAGGTGAGCCCAAAGCTACGAGACGCAGTTGATCCAGTCAGACCTGAAGAGCTCATGTCTAAAATGTCCTGTTAACAAAATGGTTTCATTAATCTTACTACGGATCAAGCTATTGTAGCTAGTTCGGGTTGTGAGGGGCCATGAGGGGAAATGGTTATTTATTTATGCTAACAAACTTGGCAAAGCTTAATATCGTAGCTATTGAGCTATGGGGTATAGAATATTGCATTCAAAGAAATCTACTTAATGAAGGAATTGCTACTGATTTGAAGCTTGCTATTAAGTTTTTTCCTTCGTATTTTGATGTCAAACTTAAATTCAGGCACATGCTTTACGCGTGTAAGGGAAAAAATATTGCTCTTGCAAAATTAGCTCCATGCCAAGGAAATTGAACAAGGTTACAGATTGGCTCGTAGGGAGAGCTCATGCTATGTCATCCTTTTGTCAATTTTTTTACGAATCACCAAATGAAGTATTTAATATGTTAATTTTGTTTTTGTTTTTTTTTTTTTTTTGTTAAGGTTGTACAAGAACTAAAACTAGACTAGTTTCTACTCTAGCTGGAGCACTTTTGAGAGGTGATGGTGGCAAATACTTAGCTATTTGGTTCATAAATATGCAATTATGTATTTGTGCTTATACGTTAAAATAAATCATCCTTATTATAAAAAAAAAAGAAAGAAAAAACTAACTTATTGCTTTGTTGTATTGCAGAAATGTAAGATTTAAGTGATGTTTCTTTATAGGCTCCTTTGAAATTTGTGAAAATGAAATGAAATGTATAAGATGCAGTAAATTTTATCTCCTTAGCATGGAAGGTGTTGAAATTTTGAAAATGCTCTTAAGAGTAAAATATAAACTCGTATTTTGTAGAATTTTTGCGTTATTATGTAAAGTCTAATATGAACACAACATGACCAAATAATAAATGAAATCGGAGAGAGTGAGGGAGAGAAAGCCTAACCTCTGCATGATCGAAAACCAACCAAAAAAACAAAAAATGGATCTATTGTGGAAAATGGGTCCAAATGGGTTTGAGTTTGAGATAACCATATTGATCATATTTATTACTTGAAATAGCAAACATGGAAAAGCATTTGTAATGATTATACAAAAAAAAAATTGGAATAACTATGATACTTTTCAGAATAGAAAACAACAACTTGGAAGAGGATGGGATCTTGATACTTAAGGAAAAAGAAAGGGTAAAATTGGTATTGTAATATTTTTAGGACCCATACTCAGGTAACTAGACAGAAAAAATAAAAGTTCCTAACACGTGCATATCTAAAAATATATATTTTTTTTAAATGATACCGATATCTCTCTCTCTCTCTCTCTCGATTTTCTAGTCAGAGACTCTATCTCCCTTCATGAGCATGGCAGTGGTGCACTTTGATTTTATTCCTTTAGCAAATCTTCTTTTTCCTTTTAAATTTGTCTAGCTATGATCTTATTTGTTCCTTAAATCTTTTATTTTGCGTTTTTCTTTTATCTGATTTCTTTCCTTTTTATAGCGTCCATCGTTGCTTATCCTTTATCATTCTATTCTCGGTGGTGTAATAATATCAATCTTATCCTATGTCATTTTGATCTTGTCTTCCTTTTTGCTTGCTTTGTATCCTGAGTTTGTTTCTTGGCTTTGTGGTGGATCTCAGGTTATGCCAACAAGACGTGGAAGAAGAGGAATTGGATATTCTGGACTTTTATCTATATGGTTGGAAAAGTGCATATGGAGAAATCATGTCATAAAAAAGGGGTCATTAACATCCTGAATGGTCTAGGATCGTTTTAGTGTTTTTGATATGTCCTATCTAAAAGAAAATTTCTTTTTGGTATCGACTAAGGAAGAGAGTTTTTTTTTTTTTTTTTTTTTCTCAAAAAGGTGATCGATCTAGGCCTGTAGTCTGTTATGTCATGGGTAGTCCTTTTGTCATTCAGAGATGGAAGAAAAATAATAAGTTAAGAGGATTTATCCTTTTCGCATCTGGAGACGTAGGTTCGGATACATGGACTACCCTTCAGCCATGTTATCTCATAAGAATGTGGAGATCATGGGAAGGAAGATTGGAGAAGTCGTTAAAGTCGAAGCGTTTGATGTAGTCAAAAACCAATTTCTCAGAGTACGTATTCGTTTTAACTCGGAGAATTCTTTGGTCCCCGGCATTTGGTTGAGGACTTCATAAGATTCAAAATCATGGATTTCGTTCAAATATGAACAGTTGTCAGACTTTTTCCATCTTTGCGGTTTCATTAGGCATCTTGATAACAAATGCATGTGCAAAGATGACGAGAATTCGACTGAGCGGAAGTTTGGACATTAGTTGACAGCGGGATCATATGATAAAGTTTGAGTCTAGTAGCCAAAAAGAGCTGAAGACACAATTGAATCTTGATCGGAAAATTTGGACGGAGCTCGGCGGTAGTCAGGAAAAGCTAAATTCGGAATGCGCTTCTTTTTAGGTCGGTCTTAAGGAAATAAATTATCCTGAAGCCATATTTACTGCTTCGAAATTTGTGGATCTATGCCATTAAATATTTGCATACCCGAGGAAGTGCTGCAAGTTTTGAGCTCAGTTTTAAAAGAGATAGTGGACGCTCTATTGCCAGGTTGGAAAGGGATGACTAGTGACGTAGAGGACAGCTCGATTAAAAAGAATTCTAAAAGTTCACAGGGCGCCAAAGTTTTTATTGGATCAAACACGACAGAAGAGACCCTTGCTACTGACCTTAACTCCCCCTCTGACCCTTTTTTTTTTTCACCCCCATCAGAATTTACCCAACCCAAACACTAACCCTTTAAACACGTTCCCTTCTTCTCCCTGTACACCAAATCTAAATCCCCCTCTCACACAAGATTTAAATGAACTTCTTGTGACACAAACCTAAATCCTACCCCTGCATATCAACGACCAGCCTTTGAACACCACCCAACAAAGTGAACCTTCACTTAATCCGACCTTCTAAGCTTGCTGAAAACTTCAGGATATACCTAACCAATCGGACAAATCATTTACAGCCTCTGAATGTCTTCGGTATCATTCTTTCACTACGAGCCCCGTACAACACGATCTAGAGAAGAGTGTCCCTCTCATGTTCCTTGAAATGCCTCAGACGTAGAAGACTTCGGAAGCCTATTTCGTGGAAGAACCTGATAGTCCTCTTAGTGGGTCTCTTTCGTCTGCAAATTCTTCAAGTGAGGTTTTGGAGGAGGATGATGTTTCTTGCTTAATGAGCTAAAAGATGTATGGTCCCAGCACTTCACTTCTTGCTAAGGCTCTTAATAATCTATCAATTAAGAGGAGTAGGGATTTTTATGATGGACCTAGTTGAAGCTTATGATATTAAGAATATGATAAATTGTGTAAGGTTATAATATTAGTTTATGAGATCATAGTTATAAATACTTTATCAATATAAGTTTGAAATATTTAGATCAAGTGGTTAAAATTACTCCATTAGTATTTGTTAACTTAACTATTTACTATTTTTAGCATGAGGTATTACAAATTGTATAAGAGTGGATCTCTTATCAATAAGGAAATGATTCGGGTCTCGCTTTAATTTAGAGAAGAGGTTCGAGGAAGATGGGAAGTGTTACGAAGGTATAACTCTGTATACTTCTAGAATGACTTATAAGTAATGAGTGACCTGAATCGTATATCGAAATGAGGGTAGGGGGGAAGGAAATTTAGGCCTAATTATAAGGTCTTACAACGAAGATATTGTATGTTTAAGGGGAGGGGAGAAATCGTGAGACACAATCATTAAGTATCTTACATGGATTATAAGAGATTGTAGTATTAATTTATAAGGTTATAGTTATAAATATTTTATCAATACATTATTAAAACTTTTGGATCAAGTAGTTGAAATTGGTCCATTAATATTTGTTGGCTTGGCTATTCACTACTTTTTGCCTTGGGCATTACAAAGAATGAAAAGAGATCGAACATTGAGGTATCTTTGGACCATGAGAAAAAAGGGGTATTTCGAAGACATTGTAAGTATAGTCACATTAGAAGAAAAAAGACCATCCAAGGTAGGCTTGATTTCCATTCTAAACATGTTAAGATGAATGAATAGTTTGAAATAAATGTTGAGGAAGTTGACACTTTTTTCTACTGATGGCCTTGGTGGATAGCCTAAAGCCACTCAATCACCATGATTTATATAAGTTAGAATTTTTAAAGACTAGCTGATCCTTAACAGTTGAAAAGCTGAAGAGTTGTATCAAGCAATTTAGACCTAACATTGTTTTTTTGATGGAAACAAAAAATAGCTCATCAAAGATTCAGAGATTGAGAAGGAGTTAATCTTTTGAAAATTCTTTCTATGTTGAGCTAAAGGGCTTATTTGGTGGCTTAGTGCTTTGGTGGAGAAGTAGTATAAAACTAACAATGCTTGAGGCCAGTGCGAACATTATTGACTCATGGGTATAGTTGAATAGTATGAGGGTAGAATGTAAAATATCTTGCTGCTATGCAAATTTGGACTTCTATGGAAGAATTGGTTTTTTTGGACAAATTGAGATATCTTGCGATGAATGTTAATGATCCTTGGTTGGCAGTTAGAGACTTTAACGAAATCTTAAATGTAGAGGAGAAGACAAGTGATGGATATAAACCTTTGAGACAAATTATGACATTCCAAGATATGTTCTACGACTATCGATTGGTAGATTTAGGAGTCTAAGGATAGAGTTATATATGGTCAACTGGTAGGGAGGATAATCAAGTCAAAGAAAGGCTTGACTAAACTTTGGGAAATATAGATTGGAGTTAAGCTTTCCCAAATACTTAAATTACAAATCTTGAAGCTCAAGGTTTTGACCATTCTCTATTGATTATTGAAACGTACAAGAATGATAAGAGAAGTACCATGAATTTTAAATTTGAGCATGGCTAGTTACCAGTTGATGGGTGTAAAAAAACTATTGTAGATGCATGGAAAAAGAATTGATAAAAATGCTAATTTGATCGGCCTTATTACTAAGCTTAGGGAGTATAGAAAAGCCTTGGTGAAGTAGAAAGACATTAATGCTTGGAATAATGCGAAGTTTATACAGTAGTTTAAAGTTTCTTTATAGAAGGAGCAAGGTAAATCTATGATGGATGCTGATCTTGAAGAAGAAAAAAAGGTTAAAAAAAGAATTAGCATGTGCAGTTTCATGTGAAAAACTTTATTGGCATCAAAGATCAAGAGTGAGTTAGCTAAAATGAGGTGACTAAGAAGGCACACAACAAGATCTTCAGAATAAAAAATGAGTAGGACATGTGGGTAGAAAAAGAAGAGGAGGTGGCGGAAGCTTTTGTTAGTTTCTTTGAAAATCTATTTCAAAAAGAAGAGGTTAGCATGGTAAATAACGTGTTGGATTCAATTAAGTCGGCTATTGGAGATGAGATGAATGAAATTTTAGTGTGACTAGTTGAGGATAAGGAAGTGAAAAAGGCAATTTTCCAACTATGCTCGCTTAAAGCTCCAAGTCTAGATAGATTCATTGAAATATTCTTCCAGTCTAATTGGAATATCCTGGGCAATTTTTTTGCAAGGGTAGTAAAACAATTCTTCTCTTCTAGTGAGTTACCTACTATACTTAATAAAATTGATCTTATCTTAATTCTTAAATCTCAATGGCTTGAATCTACTCTATAATTTTTTCCTATCAACCTTTGTAATTTCTCTTATAAGATTATTTTTAAGATTTTGGCTAATATGATTCAATCATTCATAGAGAAAATCATCACTCCTAATCAAAGTGCATTCATTTAGGATAGGCTAATTCGAGATAATGTGATAATTACATATGAATTATTTCACCATTTAAAAATGAAAAAGAATGGTCAACTGTTTGAATGTGTAGTTAAATTGAATATGGCTAAAACCTATGATAGAACATATTAGATTTTTTTTTTTGGGCTTTACTACTTAAGATTCGTTTTAATATTACTTGGGTGGATTGGATTATGAAATATGTTTGAACTATTACATACAATTTTATAGTAAATGGAAAAAGAATTAAGAAGATCTATCCATCAAGAGGAATAAGAGAGGTAGAACCATTATCTCCTTATTTGTTTATTTTGGTTGATGACTCTTTTTCTACCTTACTAAACAAAGTTCTTAATGTAAGTTTCATTTGAGGTATTCATAGTAAGGAATCTTATCTTGAACTGACCTACCTTTTCTTTACGGACAATTAACTTTTGTTTTTAGAAGCTAACAATGCTATTTTGGAGAATTCAAAAACTATCCTGCATGCATATACCTCAGCCCTTAGGATAGAAGATTAATTTTCAAAAATCATTTGTTTCTTTTAGTAAAAACACATCACCAGAAGTTATAAGTGATTGCTGTAATATCTTAGGGATTTATCCAACATAGCAACATAGGAAGTATTTAGGCTTACCTATCGAATGGGGAAGGTCCAAAAATGAAGCTCTTTATTTTGTTAAAGAGAGGATCAAATCTAAGCTCTAAGGATGGTTGAGTTTACTTCTTTTACTAGGCGGAAGAGAAGTTTTCATCAAACAATCAAGTACACTATTCCTAGCTATGCTATTAGTGTATTTAAATTTCCAAGGAAATGGTATCAAAATGTAAGTTCAATTATTGTTAAATTATAATGGAGCGACTGTATTAAAAATAGGAAAATTCACTAGAAGGCATGGAAAGATTTTGCCTTTGCAAAGAATAAAGGGAGCTTAGGTTTCAAGGATTTAGAATCATTCAATGATGCTATGTTAGGCAAAATAGCTTGGAGGATTATTGAGAATCCAGAAGCATTATGGGTTAAAGTTCTTAAGGGTATTTACTTTCTTGAGGTAGAATTTTGACAATCAAAAATAGGTAGATGAACTTCCTAGTATTGGTAAAGCATTCAAAGCGGTAAAGATTTAGTGATGGAAAATTGGAGTCAGAGGATTGGTAATGGATGTAAGGTTAATAAATGGAAAGATCCTTGAGGTCCAAAAGCTACCAAGTTTTGGCTTCATCCTATTAAAGAAAATTTGATTAATGAACTACTTTGAGTCCTCTTTGTAATCAATCAAGAAGAGAAACAATGGGAAGTGGATGATTTGGAAGGAGTAATTTATTTCGAAGAATTGTAAGCCATTAGAGCTATTCCATTACCATGGGAGGATCATGAAGACAAAATCGTTTAGCCCTTTGAAAATGATGGTCATTACTCGATAAAGTCCAAACACCAGAGGAGTTAGCTTCAAAAGGTGTAGGAGCAAGGTGAGAGCCATCATGCTTTTTTATTTAAATTTGAATCCTAGCATATGGAGGATGATTTAGCTAGTTAAAGTCCCACCAAAAGTAAAACATCACCCTTGTAGATGTTGTAAGAATGCTTTAGGCTTAAACTATAATTTGTTCAAAAGGAACCGTGGGTTATCATCCATGCGTAATTTTTGTTCAAAGGAAGAAACAACAAAGCATATTTTATTAGGATGTGATTGGGTAAGAGGAGTATGGAGTATGGTTCTAACAGCTAAATATCATAATTGAATTGATGGCAAATAATGGCTTTAGCTTATCGCTATCAACTTTGATATCTCATCTTAAAATTTCATCTTCTAATTGGGGAGAATTTCTCTAGTTTGTTTTTTTTTTTTTTTATCTGCTTAGCATATTTGGATGCATAGATGTGAATGTGTTTTCGAACACAAATTACCATCCCTTGATTTGGTCTTGAAAAGAATTAAAGATGTTGTTTTGGAAGCAAATTTAGATATTAAAGGTGTTGTAGATTGCAACCAAATCAAGAGGATTGTGTAGTACACAGGAATGCCACAAGGGATGAATCCTCTAGTTGCATATGTAAGTCTCTTTAGGCGAGTTTCCTTAAAGTAAATGTTGATGTTGCAGTAAATAATGGAAAAATGAAATCTAAATTGGGACTTATTGTGCTTGATTCAAGTGATAACTTCTTGTTTGTTGTTGCTAATTCATCTTTAAACTTTGATGTTGTGATTGCAGAGGCCAAAGCAGTAAGGGAAGGAAAGAAGATTGCAAAAGCTGCTGGTTAGAGAAATATTGAAGTGGAAATGGATAGTTTGCTGGTATCAAGTACTTAATGTAAGCTCTCAAAATTGAGTTTAGAATAACCGAGCTGAGATTCAGGGCTTTTAGGGAAACTTATCCAATTGAGCCCAAATTTTATAACTAGAATAAAAAAGTTAGTGAGATATTATAACGAAGTTAGATTTTAGAAATAATGACCCAAAATCCTAATTTTGCTCGTAGAAGTAGGAATATTTAATATAGCACTAAAATGTTCGAAACTCCTAAAATCGAACTTAGATTGCAACGAGAACTTAGAGATAAGTTAATTGAGCTATAAAATGAGATAATATAGTATAATTTACTATATAAAAATACACGTAATTTTATGAGTATATCTGGTATAAATAATAATTATACCTGTAAATTAACCCTAAATTACGTAATTATATATATATTTTGTAGAAATCATACAATTAACTTTAGAACATATCCTAAAAATAAAAGATATATTAGAAACTTAACTATATGAGTATAGTTATATATTACGCGTGATATTTACAAGGGATATATATACCTGTATATTAAGTATTAATAAAATATACTCAAAATACCTAAATAATTGCAAAATATTATTCAAAAGCCTTCCAATTGCTGATTCAAGTCTGGAAACTGCTGGAAATCATCAAAGCTGGACAATTGCTGAATCAAAAGGTGAATTTACAAGCAAATGACACTTCCTACTTGTAATTAATGAAGGAAAAAGCAAGAAAAAAAATAAAAAATAAATAAAGAAAAAAGGAAACCGACCTAAACCACTATAAATTTGTTAAACAACATCATTCTACATCTTTTGAAACCAGAAATAACAAAAAGAAAAATTAGAAAAAAATCGTAGAAAATAGAAAAGAAAATAGGAAAAAACAGAGCAATTACTGAGCTGTCCTAGTTCTTAGGGTGTCCTCTGATCTACTATTACGCCACTTCACCACCAAGGAGTACCCCCAGCGTCTAGGTGTTCCGACACACCCCCACCACACCATGGCTGCCAAAAATATCAAGAACAGCAAGGTTAAATTTCTGTCATGTTTTTCAATAATTTTTAAAAATTAGTAAATCCAATCAGAAAATTATGAAAAAAATTGTACTTAGGTTATTTTAAACATGCTTTCATGTAATATTTTTATTTTTGAAAAATTCGTAATATTTAATATACTTTATTAAGAAATCTACTGTTAACTCGAATCTATATTTGTAAAATAAATGTACTAAATGATATTGTTTTTAGCTGAAAATTTTTGTGAAGGATGTGTATGTTATATAGATAATTGCTATGTAGGCTGAATTTTGATTTGAATATTTTTAATACTTATTGCATTTTTAAGCCTGAAAATAGCTCAAAAATAGTTTGAAATTATGAATTTAATAGAAAAATTATGAAATTAATTGATGAAATGGACATGTACTGATATATAATAAATAATAACAGTATTGAGTCAGATTGAAATTAATTTAGTGCTAAAAGAATCATAATTAGGTAATTTATGATAATTTATAGGTAAAATCATCAATACGAATATGTAAGTAATAGGTTGGAAACTTGAAACCAAGTAATAACTGAATCTCCTATATTTCTAGGAGTCTATAGAAATTTTCGAGGAATTATTTGGTGACCCGAACTAATTATTACAAATTTACTAAGTAAAATAGCTTAATTTACAAGTCGAGGTGTATTTGTACTATTAATAAGCTAAAATAAATTAAATAGTTAAATAAAAAATATATATATAGGATCGTTGATCAAATTAGATTAAATGGATATTTTTATTATATTTATTAATATTTTTTGATTGGGATATACTTTAGGTATATTAGAATTGGATAATATTTATATTGTAACAATATATGAACAAATTGGATAAAATACAATTTAATAACATAAATTACGTATAATACGATCATATTTATATAATTATGTATACCTGTATTAAAAACTCAAACTCTCCGTTAAAAGTCGTTTCTAGAAATATGACTCGTAAAACGTGTCGTTAGGTTTATACGAACCCAATGACACTAATTTTATTAAAATCGGACAATTTTATGTAATTTAACCTATAACTTTATCATATTCAAGAATGTACATATTTCGGTAACCTTATTGGAATTAAAACGTGAATTAATAAATTAAAAATACGTTTCAATACGATCGAGACGGCATATAATACGTAATAGTATATATGATGTACAGTATCAACAATTAATAACTTAATTTGATATATAGTGATAACATGATTGTATATTATGGAAATAATATATATATATATGTATGTATATAACTATTAGAGATTAAACCCTAATGTTTTCGTAATTATTACGAAAACTGAATTTGGATCTTTTGTATAATTAGGACCTTCCAATATAAATCCAATATAAAGACGGTTGACAATTCGAGTCAGCAATAGCGAACGTCTAAACAAGTAAGTTGGGATTGTGGCTTCACCGCTTGTTTGGATACTATTTAAAGTATCCGGAGACCCAAGAGTACTTCTAGTTGTATTTGTAGTTAAATGATTATGCACATGCTGTGTGTGTGAATGATACCCGGTTGTGATAGGAGTTCAACTTCTTGGTGTGCTGTTCTGCATCTTTGAATGGATACTGTATTGTGTGAACTTATTGGTCACTCCTATTTAAAACTAACATTTATTTAACTAAAATGAAACTGGACATGCATAACACTCGTTAGGGGAAACGTTTAAGAGTGTTAGGCCAAATACTGACTTCCTTCAATGAAGATAGCTGAAATGGTCCTTTCCCCATCCTTAGTCAAATTAAGTGATAGGCGAGGAGGTCACGACAAGGTTAGGGATCGTGGTTTGAAGGCAGTTATAGGAGGAGGGTGTTCTCCATTGTATAATCCCGGGTTTGGTTTGACTTGAGTTGCGATGAAACTCCTCAATCCGGGTTGGAGCGGATGTAATTTCTCTAACCTCACAGTGGACCGGATAACACTGTGCGATGTTTCATTTAAGTGATTGCATTGCATTTCATCATAATTATTAACCTTATTTGTGATTGTGCAATACTTTTTTTGACTCCATCCCACTTACTGAGTTAGCTGTGCTCACATCCCTACAAACTCTTTTACAGGTATTGAGTAAGGACAGGATGTTCAGGTACCACCGTTCCTAGGTTAGTGTGCTACTGTTTGGGAAAGTGAGAATCAAAGAATCAACTGAACCTGGGCTTTTAACTTTGTTTTTGAGTTTTGAGGAAACTAATTGAGAATTCCTTAGGAGCCCACTAGTTTCCTAACTTATTGTATATAGACTATAAAACTTGTGGTTTTTATAAACTCTGATTGTAAACTTTACCTTTGGACATAAAACGTTTTTATAAATACTGTTGTGGTACTAAGCAGTAGGTTGTATAGAACAGGTATTTTATAAAAGCTCTACTACAGGTTTGGTTATTAACAGGTGTCAGAATAGATGTGTTAAGCTAGTTGAGTTATGCGTCTTGTGTGAACTGTATCAACGATAGTAGTTGTAAGGTCAGCTTTTATCTTAGATTAGTTTATACGGTGGGATTGTTATGACTCTTCCTATTCGGGGCATGACAGTTATGAGTTTGTATCAGAGCATGGTTCTAAAAGAACCAAGCTTTGAAGCGTCTAATTAAAATGAGTAGACAATAAGGTCACTGCGAGTGGGTTTGATAATGAACTTAAAAGACTTAGATTATAAGATATATGTATAACATATATATATAAATATATATGTAAAACGGGATTATGAACCGACTTTAACTTGTTATTTCAGATTCGAAAAACTGGTTTGTTACATGCATGGTGGAATTTTAAATGGGAAGAGGATGAAACTCCTATTGAATATAACATTCGGATGCAGAATCTGTTGTTAGATTTGGTTGACTGGAAGTTGTTTTATATTGTTGATGAAATTCTTGAAAATTATAAGCGTAGAATGTCCTATAGCATGCAAGATGATTGAAGGATAATGAGGGATGAGTTAGGGCCTGCGTATAATGAGTATATTGCTATGGTTGCTTATGAGAAGAAATATTTTCGAGAAAATGGAGTTTTATCTATAAGAATTCCTATACTGTATTTTTCAACTCTAGTAGAGGCAGGTAGGGACTATCCCCCAAGTTTTGACTACATGCCCCCAGGTGTTCTACATATTCCTAAAAACTATCCTCCTGGTGTAGTCGACTGGTTTCCTAGATACCCCCTAAATGGAACTGAGGGTATAGAAGTACCACTGTAGCCTTATGAGCCTGAACCCCCTGTGATGCCACTTGATTATCCATCTCAAGAAGCTCAGCTAAATGTAGGAGTGAATAATGATAATAATGATGATCCTAAGGAAGAGTTGGAAGAAGAGGAAGCACAGGACAGTGGTAGTGAGATACACGAGGTAATAGTTATACTAGATACTCCTGTAGTGGTAAACGTTAGTTCAGGATTTGATGAAACTGGCATGGAAGATTGGTTTCCCTTAGAAGATGTAGTAACTCCAGATAGTGGAAGTAACTGAAAGTTAAGAAGTTGGTAGATAGATAAGTCTAGAGCTTTTGATATTACCTAACCTAGTAGTTTTATTTATCCAAGTTCCCTTAGCAATTTTGTTGTGTTTTTAACTTTTTGAATGTAACTAATGTATTTCTGGATGTTGCGGCTGCTAGATATGTAAATGATGTATATGGATAATCAGATCTGTAATTTGATGTTGTAAATAAAGTAATGTGATCTTTTGAATATAAAGTATCGATTATCTTATGATTATTATAAAAATGCATGGCTTTACTAATTTGTATCTGTATGAGATATTACTATGAGAATGATATAATGCTATATGTAAAATGTGATGATGAGCTTTATATACAAGTGTAGGTGTGATATATAAATGTATTGCTGCTTAAACAAGAATGGAATACACGGGTCTTTTGTTAATTTAGATCCTTAATAAGGAAACCTATAGTTAAGTATTGTTAATGCAGAGAGTAATTAATTTATATGTAAATATGAACTGTTTAAGCTAAATATTGACCTCAGGTACACATATTGTGAGTGCAGGATTGATAATTAGTAGACTGTGAATCTGAATATGGCAGAGGAATCAAATAGAAAGGGAAATGGAAATAATCGACATGCAGCAGAAGTACCGCCTCCTAACCTTCCTAATCCACCAGAACCACCTAGAAATGATATATCACTTGCTCTGAACATGATGGACCAACTCAATTTGGACAAATGTTGGCTAATATGAACACTATGATCCAACAGCAAGGAGCTATAATCCAACATTTGATCATAGGAGGAAATATGATGAACTAAAGGCCAGTAGAAGCTGAACCTAGAGTAATTCGACCTCAAGATACAAGTCGACTTCCTGAGTTTATAAAATCAAATTGGTATTTCGAAGGTGAAATGGGTAGGCTTACTTTAGCTGATGATTGGTTAGCTTAGATTGAGCGTAGTTTTGAGGCATATAGGATTCCTGAGAATCAAAAAGTCTCTTATGGTACTTTCTTCCTAAAGATGGGAGCACGAGTTTGGTGGGACTCGACAGTAAGAACAATGCCAGGCCCCATTACATGGTAAGCATTTCGGGAAGCATTCAAGAGTCAATATTTCTCTATTAGTATGCAAAATCAAATGACTCGATAGTTAATGGAAATAAAGAAAGGGCCTATCAGTGTAGCACAATATGAGAATGAGTTTAACAGATTGTTGCAATATGTGCTTGAATCGTACAGGGATAATGAGGTGCTAAAGAAGGATCTTTTTCTTAATGGATTTGATGTTATAATGCGATGCAAGTTGATGGACTATGGATTCACCACTTATCATCAAATTGTAGATAAGGCGCGTGAACTGGAGAATAATCGACTGGCCATGTAAGGTGAATGGAGTAAGAAACCGAGAAGGGTTAATTAATACAGGCATGTTTTCAAGAGAACATTTCCAAGTGCAAATAATAACTCAAACCAAAGAGGGAAGAAGTTAGCTGCTGTAACTAGTGGCCCTGCTTCAAATAGGACTGGATTTAGTTTTTATGATGAATCTAGAAACGTGAAATGTTGGAAATGTGGAGCTCAACATTTCTCGAGGCAATGTGTTCAGCTAAAAGGCAAGTGTTATCTGTGTGGTGATCTAAATCATATATCAAGGGAGTGTCCAAAGATGAAAGCGGTAAAATGATTTAAGTGTGGAATGAAAGGACATTTCTCTAGATATTGTAGTCAAACCAGACAAAAGAAATCTGGAGGAGTAGAGACAACTACTATCCCAGCACGGGTGTTTGCAATTGAGGGGACAGAAGAAGATATCGAGGACTTTGATGAATGGATGGAAGAGTACTTTTATGATGGTTTGGATGATGAAATGGAGATTAATGGAGTTGACCAAGGTTTAGTAACAGGTATGTAAAACTAACTTGTAATTTCTACTTATTTATGATTTGATTGTGTATATATCTGTAGATGGTGTTAAAAAACTATGGAAAGATATGATTTGAGTATAGTACTTAAGAGATAGATAATTATAACACTCGTAATTATTTCAGGAAATGTACTTATAAATGGACGAACTGCATATACGTTGTTTGATACTGGAGCATCACATTCATTTAGTAGTCGGGAGTTTGTATTGAGAAATGGAATTAAGACAAGTGAAGTCAAATTCACATATAGGATAAGAACACCTACGGGAGAACAAGTGTTAACTCGAGAAATAATAGATAATGAACAATTGCAAATCTAAGGACAAGAATTCCCAATATAACTCATAGTATTACCAATTAAGGGATATGATATCATTGTGGGAATAAATTGGTTGTCCAAGCAGAGAGCGAAAGTGGATTGTCAAAATAAAAACATAATCTTATATGAAGGTAAGATCATATTTCAAGGAAAAACAGGTGAACGAAGTCTAAGATTATCGGTGATAGAAGTAAGTAAAGTTACTGAGGAATGGCAATTATGTTGGATATTTGCCATTGAAGGAGAAAGGGAAAATCTAAAAATATCGGAAATACCGGTAGTAAATGAGTTTTTTGATATTTTTCTAAAAGAATTACCTAGATTAGTACCACAGCAAGAGTTAGATTTTTCTATAGAATTGGTGCCAGGAACTGAACCAATATCAAAAGCTCCATACTGAATGTCACCGATAGAACTTTAAGAATTAAAGAAGCAACTTCAAGAGCTATTGGACAAAGGATTTGTACAACCCAGTGTATCTCCTTGGGGAGTGCCAGTGTTGTTAATGAAAAAGAAAGATGGAACCATGAATAAATGTTAAATGACCTTCTTTTAGGAACTCCAATAATAAATTGAGAGGTTCCTAAATAGAAGGGATTCTTGTAAAGCTAATTTGATAATTTAATAACACCGTTGGAATTTCTTAACATTATGATGGTATAAAAGTAAAATATTAGAGCCTTTTCTTTAGGCAAATTCTATTGGAAATTCTCATGCTAGGAATTAACATAATGATGACTGTTGATTTAGGAAGCCAATCCTTCAATTAGCATTTCACAAGTTATTTGATGATTCTTGGCTAAAATTTAAAGTTAGTAATAATATTTTGTGTCACACCCTAAAGAGGTAAAGTCACAATAGCCCCACCAAGTGAACTATTCTAAGATAAAAACTGACCTCATAACTGCAATTGTAGACTTAGTTCACACAAGGTAAACTCAACTCAACTCAACTACATTAAAGCTTCCAATTCTATAACTTCCTATTATAAGCTTACGGTGTAATCTTTAAGAATGATTGTAGAAGAACGAATTTTCAATAAATTCTTTCCAAAAGAATTGAGTTTTTGCTGGTAGTACTTAGTAAAATATTTCAAAGTTGATGAGTATTACGAAATTATATTTGCATAGTAATAAATAACAAGTCCAAGATGAAAAGTTTAAAATTCTACAGTTTATAAATCCAAAATGCATATCAATAATGGAAAACTAGAGGACCATTTGGGGGGACCCTAGTAGTTTTCCTAAAGGTTAATGAAAGTAATATTCAAAACAGAAGTTTAGCTAGTTCTTCCTGATCCTCACTCCTTGACCTTGTTTTCTAAACTTTTGAAATTAGGTGGTGAGCTTGTAAATCTACCTAACACTTGCAAAACAACTATAGGGAAATTAGTGATAATTTGCTCAATAAGTGGGACGAAAACAGACATATGTATTTAGTACGTCATAAGTAAAGTTTTTAATCAAGTTAGTTGAATGCAATGCATGTGCAAACAAATGTCATTGTACGGCGTTATCTGATCCGCATCGAGATTAGAGAAATTGCTTCTTCTTTAATTCGAGTTAAGGGGTTTGATGTTGCACACTTGCAAATCGGAACCAAACCGGGACTTGTATAATGGAGAATACCCTCCACTTAAAACTACCTTCGAACTATGACCCCTAACCTTATCCCAACCCCCTCTCTTATCATTTAGTTCGAATAAGAGTGAAGAAATGACTATTTCAATTATCCTCATCGAAGGGTTCCATATTTAGCCTAAGAATCCTAACCGTTACCACGAGTGGGTTGCAATGAATGACAGGTTAAAAGTTAAGCCGAGTTTATGTTAGTTCACTTTTGGGATGATCAACCAATTCAAACAATCCAAATAAAATAGTATACACAAAACAACCATAACAAGGAGCTTAGCTCCCATAGCATCAGCAAAGCAAGACTCAAGCACATGCACGACATATGTACAACTAACTAAATTACAACCACAAGCCAAAGACATACCTAAGCCTCCACGTATTGCAAATTAGTACTCTAAAGTGCTAGTAGAGTATTGATCCTACTTACATGATACTGCTTACTCAATGAATAAGCTACTTTAGACTCCTCATTGATTTAGGAATCCTATACATCCAATACCTATGTTCAATTTTCATGAGATATATGAAAATGATAGAGACTTATTTATCATATCAAATTATATCTCACATTGTCATCATCATGATATATTATATAAGTAAAACGATATACATATATTTCAGTAGAGTTTATTGAATTATATTACCGTTGAATGCTTGTAAATATATTTCCTTCACTTATGAAATGGGAGACGTGCATATATTTTATATAGTTATAGTGTAATGTATAAAGCATCCCTTTTTGTAATAAAGGGAAAGTACAAAAAAGTCCTTAATGTTTTATATTTTTACAAATCAATTATTAACCTTTCATTTATTCCATTTTAGTCTTTAACCTTTTTCATTTAGTCTAAATAAGTCTTTCTGTTAACTCTGTTAAATTCTCCGTTACTGTGTATACGTATTAGTATATAATTGGTCCATGTAAGTATAAAAAAGTTTATAACATTTACCTGTATATACGAATTAGTCCTTAACGTTTACCTGTATATTTTCATTTAGTTCATTTTTGTCCTCAACATGTGTATACATAATGGAAAAACTAACGGAAGGATTTTTTTGTAAATTTATTAAAACGTTGAGGACTAAAATGGATTAAATGAAAGGTTAAGGATTGATTCGTATATACAGATAAATGTTAGAGACTTTTTTGTACTTATCCCTTATAATAATGATAATATGTGATTAATTACACACACATATGCAAATATATAAACACATATATACATAGTCTATATCATTTATAAGGTACTTTATCTTTAATATTGTAGTATCCTTACGAAGAAATACATATATGTATTGTAGTTATATATTTGATTCACAAGTATAATTGACACGTGTGCTTTATAAAGTCATTGCAAGTCTAGTAACTTATAAAACAACTATAGAATTGCATTTTTATATTTGTTATATAATTAATAGATATATATATGCTAACATCTATTATATATGATTGGATTACTAATACCGTGGATTAGGTACTATTTATTGTATAAAAAATGTAAATAATTTATGAGATTATGTTTTGACTCCAAAATAATCCTCATAAGATGATATTTTCCATAGATGTTAGGGGTAATTCATTATTATGGTATTTATCTAAAGTTTTGTCATATTGATGTCATTGAGAGCATAAACTACCACATTGACAAGTATGAATTTAGATTTTGCTCTTGTTATTTTAGCTGTGTAAGATTGGTTTAAAAGGAAACTTAAAACAATAATAGATATAAATATGTTTATTAGAGAAATCTATTAACAATAGTGCTCAATTTGTATGTGAAATTGAACCACAAGATTTTAATTTAGTAAGTAAGCTTGCGATGTCAAGATATTAAATTTTTTTCATGGCAAAAGTATTACCATATATATGCTATTGCAATTCATCACCATTAAATATAATCATTGACTGGCTTTACCAAAATTATATTTCTACCCATAATTTATGACAAATTACCAAGATAGTCTATTCCTTAAATGCATTTATTATCAACTTATATACACATATCTTATTTGTTTTAAGTGTCTATTTTCATAACTCATTCTAATATTACACTTGGACTTGCATTTTAAGTGGTCCAATAAGCAATAGGCAAGTCATATGACCTTGTATTGATTTCATATATTAACTCCTTTCATTTTATATTTCATTATTGTTAGCTAATTAAGTCTAATGTGAAAATTCATGAATTCAATCAAGATTTGAAGCTGTACATATTTTTTGCAAAGCATCCCTATTATATAATAATATTTTGTCTAAATTTAATTGTAAGTCTTATGTTTTAATATTATCTCTTGCATATATTTAATCGTTATTACAATACATTTGTACATAGATAAGTTACTTATTTATTATTTATAGCTACTTTCTTTATTTTGTGGGTTTACTATTTTATTATCATTGATTACATACGTCCTATAATATATCTCCAGTGGTCATTAATAGGTGTTATCTCTTTTAACGCATCACATGTTACTAGTGTATTTACTATCCCTAAGTATCAAGCAATAAGATGAAAAAAATGACTTATGAAGTCTAAGTTCAATCTCATGTATGACTTCCAATAAATATATATATATATATATGTATATTTCCTATACTCTAGATACAAAACAAAAGAGGTACATATAATTAAAACAATGAGATTACTTGGAATTGACGTATATTGAAATCCCAAAGATTGTAAACTTCTTAATTTTAGTTATCTTCTCCTTCTTTCTTAGTATACGTCTCTTGGAATTGTCAATTATTCATAATTCCCTCACGTTTACTTTATTAGATGTAGATTATTTATGCAATAAAACTAATAATATATACTATGTGTTTAATTATATTTATCCTAATTTTGTCGCTTGAAGAATCTCGTTATATTTGGTGTTAAGTACGGTTTATAGCATAGACTAGTAGTGGAATATGGTTGAGAAAGATCAATTCTATAGCGGTTCCAACTTCTTATTGATAAGCCTATAATTTTATATATTTAAATGAGTATTTCTCCAATATCAACAACACCTATTCTTATCTATATGCATACACTTGTAATAATTCCTTAACGTGTATGGATTATTGTCAGTACTTTATTATTTGCTATGTTAACTATGTTAAATGTCATGAGACTCATGATTTAATATTAGTAAAAGTTCAACAATATATTACAAAAATAGTAGGATATTATATTATATATCTAATCTCAATTCTTTATCTTTAGTAGAATTAAGATCTAACTAGACAAACTTCACCCCTTTTTATTCTCTCTCTCTCTCTCTTTGTTTTTTTTAATGATATTGGTTGCATTGTAGCTCATTTTTAAGATCCAACTTTACATAGTTATTTCTTCTAACTTAGGGTATCATATTACTAATTAGTACTATTCAAAGTTATATTATTATTATTATTATTATTATTATTATAACAACACATAATAAGATAATATAATATATTCTTTTACCTATGAGAGCTAGCCTCAAAATGTTCACATAATTTGGTATTTAAATAATAGGTCTTTAGCAATAGATAAACTTTGTGTGCTTAGAATATAATGATAGATAATAATAATAATAATAATATCTATATTAGGTATAAATTGAATTTACTTATCATGAATGACAATGAAAATATCCTTATACATCAAGGGTTTCAATTGCGGTTATTTTTTAAGATAATTATTGTGATATGGTCTAATTTTGCACAATTATTTAAGTATAATTTTATCTAGAATTTAAAACTTATAAAATTTTCTTAATAAATTTCAAGAAAAATAGTACATCAATTTTAAGGTAATTAAGCTTTGACATGATAAATTTTAGTTTATAAACTATATTGATTATATTTCATCTTACTTTTAAAATCAAACTTTGCATGAGGGTTTCTTTCTTCTTCTTCTTTTTTTTGTTTTTAACTTTATTTATTTATTTTTTAAATATAAAACTTTTATTTTTACTTTATTCTTATTATTTTTTCCTTGGTTTTAAATTTGATGGAGATCCTACACATCTTTGTCAATAATCATTTTTAGTCTATCATACTTGAAATATCGAAATTTACGAGGTTACTTTGTCCTATTTTTATCATATTAAAAATTACTAGCCCAAATTATAGAGTATTACATCTTAGATAATTACAAATCTACTAATAAAGTTTACAACGTTTATTTACCTTCCATAGCATTTGGGAATATCCATTTCCCTTCATACTATTACTAAAAAGCTCATAAAAAGTGATGATTTTAGACTTTAACTACAATTCAGAAGGCAAAACTATACATTTAAAAGTTGTGGAAAGGTAAAAAGAAGAAGAAGAAAGGGGAGGTGGGATTTGCATTTTTTAGATATTTGCATATGCCAATAGTTTGATGGTGTATTTACAATTTGTCCTAATTTTTTTTGCATATTTAACAGTGATATTCACACATTTTACACACATATGTAACTCCATTTTATAAACTTTTGGTTAAATGCAAATAGTCATTTAGAATTTTTAAACATGCTTTCACATTTGTATAACATTTTAAATCATGCATATACTCTAAACTAATGCAGAAACTCCAAAATCATTGTCGAGAAAATCATAAACAACAGTAGTATCGAGGCTTTAGAGCAATTTAGAGGGTATGCACATTTTTCCAAAAAATTAAGAAAGTTGAAGGAAAATTTTGAGATTTAGGAAGTATATTCATATACAATCAATAGTTTTTAAAATTGTATTTGTAATTTGCCTCTGTCTTTTTATTCAATGTATGCAAAATACCATAAATGGATGTATGTGTATATCCTTTCCCTATATTTATTCAAAAAGATTTTTACCAATTTTTATCACTAACCAAGATATATGATAATTAATTTTAAAATGTAAGATTATTCTATAGTAATTTATAACAGAGACGATGAGTTGTAACATTTGATTGTTACTTGCCGTGTATTAAAGTAAAAAAGTGAGGGGAAAAAAGTAAGAAAAAAGAAAATGTATGCATTAAATGACAATGGTCAGAAGGAGGTCTTTGTATTATAGGGAAAATGTCATATTCGGTATCAAAACTTTACCAATTTTGCAATAAACTATCAAAAATCTAAAAGTGTTAATTTTGTTCCTTGAACTTTGGTTGGTTTTTGCCATCAACTACCTAAACTTCGCTTATTTTTTCAATTGACTACCATAACTTAACTCATTTTTGTAATTAACTATCTTATATAGGTATTACAAATTACCTTTAAAGTTTGTAGATAGTAAATCAACACTTTTAAGTTTCAGATAGATAATTATAAAAAGAGAAAAGATTCAAGTATTAAATGTGATATTCACCCTCGAATTATGTATAGGCAAAGAAGGTGAAAGCTAGAGAGAATAAAGTAAAAATAATATATAGATATATTATAATATCTTTCGATATATAATTTTCTTTTTTAAAAAGGAATATGTAGTGTACCACTATGTACAACAAAGTAAGATGGCACCATCAATGTCTCACAAAGAATAATTGGAGGGCTAAGTTAGTTTAATCTCAAAGAACTTAAAATTTGAGAAAAAAAAAAAACATTAGAGAGGGATGTTGATAGAAACCAGACCTAAGCACTTATAACACATACTTAAGCTAGAGGCTTAAAAAACATGGTGCCCACTAATCATCACCCTTCGTACTACTATTAAAGAAATGTCTTTGCTACATTTAACCAATCTGTACTATTCCCTAAGCTCCTATTATCCATTTACTTAACTACGAATCTAAGCTCTTGGTTTCCTTGAGTGTCTAGATAGCTCGACCATGACTACTAATAATTCATTTAGCCTATTTCTAAGCTCCCTATGCATTGATTCAAGCAGACTAAGCAAGCCAGACTTGCCACTTGTTTGTATAGAAATTGTGAACACTGAGTAGAAAAGTACCCAACAACCTATTGACATGTATATCTAACATTCCTACCATTGTACTCTTTATTGAAGGATATTCCTTGTGTCTTTAGTCTATTTTGCCTTTTTTTTGTGTAATGTAAAAACCATGTAGCTTCACTATTTGAGAGACTTATCTAATTGATTTTGTATTGATTGCTGTCTTGTAACCTTAAGAGGCTACAATAAAAGCCTCTCTTACACATCTTGTTGGAATTAGATTATTACCAAGCTTGAATATTCATCTTCTTCCTTATGTTCTTACATGTATTTTTACCCAAGTTCACGTACTCTTATCAGCCCTTTTAGCAAGGATTATGGTGAGTAACCTTAAGTAGTGCCCCATGTATCATATTAGAAACTTAGTTAGGTTTGTGTGCAATTTGTGGTGCATCATCCATAGGATTCGTGTATGATCTTGCTAAACCTTCACCATTTCCATTCTTACTTCAAGCCATAACTTGGTTTAAACCCACCCCTATTGTTGTGTAATATCACTGGCATATGTTCATCTATCATATTGCTATCAAAACATAAGGTTTTGAGAAGGAGTTCCTAAGTACAAAATACCATGTTCTATTTCTCGGTAATTTCTTATGTATGTTAGTTATTTGTTTGAAACTATTTGTATTATCGTTGGCGTTGGAGTTGTTATGTGATATTTTTAGTTGCATTGTGAGCAGTTTGTAGTTGTATATGTTTTCTGTTGAGGGAGCTATTCGTTGCGAATTGCTTATTGAGATTTATTAGTTGTTGAGAAGTCAATATAGTTGTTAAGCTATGGTGTAACAATTTTAATCACATTTAGATTGCTATAGTGGTTAAGTTGTAGTATTGTTATCTTCTGTTTAGAGAAATATTATGAATAAAAGTTGAGAAAATGTCAAACTGTAGTATCTAAGCCGTTATTGGTGATAATGAGAGTGATGCTCCAAATCATAACTGGAATGTTTTAGCTACCCTCAAATCTACAAATGAGAGATTTGATGAATTAACCACTATGATGGCCGAATTCACCAAGGTTATAGGCTAGATAGCTAATATCCAACCTATTGAAATTTCCCCTAGAGATGATTAAGCTAGTGTACTTATTAGGAATAGTAGACATGAAGTTTGGAATGCAAGGTGTGAGTACCTAACTTGGAATATTCAAGTTGGAGCAATGGTCAAAATAGCAAGGTTCCATATCGAGTTAAGTGAAGTAAAAGAAGATGATGATGTAGATTATGTCAAGATGCTGATGTTAACGTTTATTGTTACTAGTGATGTAGATGAATATTTAGATTAGAAGAAAGGGTTGAAGTTATTTGACTATTATCAGTATGGGGACTTTGGCAAAGTGCGCCTAGTTGCCTTAAAGTTCTTAGGATATGCTGCTATGTGGTGGAATAATTTGTAAGTCCAAAGAAAAGATGGACATTGAAGGGTCAAGACTTAGGCTAAAATAAAAAGAATCATGCATGGAAGGTTTATACCAGATTCATTTTTGTAAGATACATTAGAAAAGATTTAAGTAGGGGTAAGCGTGGTTTGGTTCGATACAATTCACACCCTACCCCCCACCCCCCTCTACCAAACTGAACCTAAAATTATCTGGTTAAGATGTCCATAAGGTAGTCGATAGTTACAAAGTATGCAAGAGAGCCAAAGGAAAGAGAGAGCTACATGGAGAGTATATGCCTCTACCTACACTGACCTTACCTTGGGTCGACATTAATATAAACTTTATCTTAGGGTTGCCTCGAACATCTAAGGGAAAAGATTCAATCCTTGTTGTAATGGACCACTTCAGTAAAATGATACACTTCATCCCGTTCCATCAAACTAACAATGCTTTAAATGTTGTTGATTTGTTTTTACAAGAAGTTGTTCGACTATATGGAGTGTCGAAAACTGTTGTTTTAAATCATGATACTACATTCTTAAGCTATTTTTAGAAGACTCTTTAGAAAATACTTAAGACTAAACTTATTTTAAGCTTCAGTAGCCACCCTTATATTGATGGCTAAACTGAAGTGGTGAATAGGATGTTAAGAAATTTACTTAGAGCTGTTGTAGGAAAGAACTTAAAGGATTGGGATCTATGTCTACTAGTTGTGGAATTTGTAAACAACTGAACTGTTTATAGCACCATTGGGAAGACTCCTTTGAGGTCGTTTATGGCCTTAATCCCACTATTCTACTAGATCTGATCGATACCCTTGTTGCTACTAAAAAGAGTCAATTTAGAGTTGACCGAGCCTAAGAATTATAGGAACTACATTAGTTTATAGCAAGGAAGATCACCAAGTTCAACTAGAGATAACAAGAGATTGGTAGTTGAGACCGTTGAACTATTATTTTCAGATTAGGCGACTTAGTATGGATTCACCTCAGTTAAGAGCAATTTCCACACCAAAGCTAAAGCAAGCTATCTCCACAAACTGATGGTCCATTTAAGGTCCTAAAGAAGATTAACTATAATGCCTACTAGATTGAATTACATGAGAACTACAGTATTTCTTCCACCTTTAGTGTGTCCGACTTGATTCCCCATCGACGAAAAGAAGAAGACCCAATAGATGTTACGATAGAGGAAGAGCTAGAAAGCTCTTCGAATTTGAGCACAAATCTTTTTGACCCTTAGGCAGATGATAAGAATCAACTCCTCAAACCAGTCATGTATAATCGAGCTGGAGGACTCTAATGAGTTACATGGAGCATACTAGCTCGAAGTGCTATCTAGTATAAAGATTCCTATTTCGATCTCCATCTTTTACTTTATTGCTGACCCAAACATCAAGCTCTCATGTGTGCCAACATAGTTTCCAAAGCTACCGAGCAAACGTACCCACTTGTTGAACTAGCTGACCTGTAGAGCAACCATTCTTATCGCCTAGCTCTTACCAAGACCTAAATAATGTTCGAGTATACCAACCTTAAACTTATATCCTAGCTGATCTCCCAAGTCGACTAGCATCTAACCTTAGAACAAGCTGAATTGTATGATACCTGACCTGAAGGGGATTTAGATATCCTTAAGTGATCGAGCTTCAACCTGAACTAATCAAGTCAGCTCTGACTGTAGATTCTTTCCTTCACCTTTGTCCGAATTGTATCATCCTCTAAATTGCCAACCACCATGCGGCATTGTCTTTTAGCATAACATTCCAAAAGGATTCCTTCACCTTCCATATAGAATATTCTTTATTTTTTTTTACCTTTTTAGTATATTTCATATATTCTAATTTGTAAATTACCCTTTTTATCTTTTCCATATGTGCTTGTAACCTCAGAGAAGCTAGTATACAAACCCCATTTGTTGTATACAGACAATACATTACATTTTTAAGATGATTACAAGTTTCCTTGTAAGCAACCCATGTTCTTGTTTTTCCCTTAACTCTTATCTATTCTCTTTAATAAGGAGTAGTGGAGAGTAACCTTATAGTTTGGACCAGTAAGTCACATCTGGTGCCGAGTAGGATTGATTGGTGTATCATATTTAATTAGTAGCTGCTTAGATTTTGCTAGTCTTCTTTTATTTTCCTTTGGCTCTTTCCATTGTGGTGCTTCTCCATTTGTTTGACCTTGGAGACTTATCGAGAACTATTAGTGTAGGAAGCTCATGGTAGAGGCTTATCTAGTTACTTTGGTGAAAGGAGAACATAGGAGCTACTTAAGGTAAGGTTCTTTTGGTTAAGGATGATAAAAGATGTTCATAAGGTTGTGGAGAGGTACAATACTTACAAGAAAGCAAAGAGCTAAGTTGAATAAGGAAAGAATATGCTCTTACCTATCCCGACTAAACAGTAGAACAAACTTAGCATAGATTTTATTCTTGGGTTACCCTGAATAACCTAAAGAAAGGATTCCATCATGGTCGCTATAGATAGATTTAACAAGATGATACACTTCATCTTATGCTAAAAAACTAAAATGATGCTTTACATATTTCTTCTCTTTTCTTATAGGTGATCAATAAGTTACATGGTGTTCCCTAGGGCATCGTGTTTGATAGATATCACAAATTCCTTTGTCATTTTTGGTAGACCCTGTAGCGTAAACTTAGTACAAAGTTGATGTTTAATACATCATGCCATCTACAAACAGATGTATAGACAAAGGTCATTGACCAAACTTTGTGATCCCTGCTTTAATTTACTATAGGAAGAATCCTAATTGACTAGCATTTAACTCGTCGATTATGGAGTTTGCTCCCAAATGGTTAGTACATAACACCACTGGCAAGATATCTTTCAAGCTGGTTTATAGTTTCAATCCTGACCTACTACTTGATCAAGGTCTTCGACAATGCCTAGTTAAGAAGACCTAGCTATCCTTAATCGAGCTTGAGCTTTGTAGATGATCTATAAGAAGGTAAATAATTACTAAGCCTGAGTTACCATAATGCTCAAGCTCCCTATGCATTGATCCAAGCTATTTGAGTAAGCTAGACTTACCTCTTGTTCGTATAAAAACTGTTAGCACTTGTTAAAAAAGCACCCAACCACCCATCGACACATGTCTTTGACATTCCATCAACATGTGTCTCTGACATTCTTGCCATTGTACTTTCTACGAGAGGATATTCCTTATGCCTTTAGTCTTTTTTGCCCTTTTTATGTAATGAAAAAGCCTTGTAACTTCTCTATTTAGAAACTTATCTAATTTAGTCCCTACTAGTTGTTGTCTTGTAACCTTAAGAGGTTACTATAAAAGCCTCTTTTATACATTTTTTTTTAATCAAATTATTACTAGACTTAAATATTCATCTTCTTCCTTGTGTTCTTGCATGTGTTGCTACCTAAGTTTACGTGCTTTTATCAATCCATTTAGCAAGGATTGAGTCACTTACCCTAGGTAGTGCTTTATATGTTATATCAAAGTGCTAATTAGGTTTGTATGTGTATTTATGGTGCGACTTATCTACAAGATAGTGCACGAGTTTGTTAAACCCTCACTATTTCCATTCTTACTTCAAGCCATGGCTTAGTTTGAACTCACCCTCGTTACTGTGTCATATTGTTAGCGTATGTTCATCTACATATAGTGTATTAGATGCATTATGGAGAATGATTTTCACTATGAAAATAGAAAATTTCTAATTGGAAGCAAAGTCCCTTATATTTAAGAGAAATATTGTCAAACAAATAACTAAGATTATTCCAATTTATCAATTAAGAATAAGTATTACCAATCACTATAGTAAATATATCCAACTATCCAATTAGTCCCAATTAAGGAATCAGGGGGTAGAGCTTTGAAGTGACTAATTGTAGAAAATTTTAAATTTTTAATAAACTTCCCCTTTGATTACATTAATAGTATGGTGAAAATTTGAACTAAATTTATGCAAAATTTGTTATAAATAAAATGACAAAGATTAAGCTCAAAGATTTATAGTAATTTCATTTTGTACATTGAGACTCTTTAAGCTTCGTTGTTGGGGATTCAGTTGTTTACATTAGACATTTCACTAATTCAATAAGAAAATAATGAGAGTATAAGGTATAACCCCCTTAATTATAATGAAGATTGTTGGCTCTCTCTCTTATCTGTAACATAAACTTTCATAAATCTATGATGTTTTTCTTATCAAGATTAAGAATTTCCAAAAAAAGAATGAGGAAAAAAAAAAAATAAAGTTCCTTGAAAGATTAGCTCAAGGGGACTTCTAAGTTTCTTGTCTAAGTTTGTAAGTTACAATAAAATGTAAACTATTAGCATGGATGATATTAGTAAATTATCAAGTTTGAAAATGCTAACGAAAGTTATTGAGGTTTTTCTTCTGTATATTGGGAGCTTCTAAAACATGTTTCTATGAACCTTATTGGTGATCTAACAATGAGATGAGACATTACTTTATATTCTTTAATTCAAACATGGAGAAGGAGTTGAGGTTTTACTATTTAAAAAATTTGAACTGACTATCTTCCCTTTTGGATAAGCCTTTTGAATCTTTGACAACTTTGTTAATAACTTCCACAAAATCTTGCCAAATTTGATCATTTTCAATTTGAATCTAAGAATATCTTTTGTGAAAAAGTCTAACTGATGTCTTGATTAACGAAAGATAACTCTTAGTTTTTTTAACTCTTATAACATATGAGATAGTACTTCAGTATCTTCCTTAAAATCTAGATGAATTCAAAATTCAAATTTCTAGAATAAATCTCTCAAAATCTAGTGTGTAATCTTTGAAAGAACCTCTTTCCAATAGTCTTAATACACTCTTTATACTCGTACAAACTCTCCTCATAACTAAACCTTATCTTTAAAAACTTTCAAAATTCAAAAAATATATATTTTTAGATAAATCAACATATATATTCTTGAATATTATGATATCTAATAAAATATCTAATTTGAAATTTGGTCCAACTTATTTGAGAAATAATTTTGATATAATAATCCAATTTTATGCTTTAGAAATGTTTCATATCTTCAAAGAAAACTCTTTAGTCTTTGCTATCTTTAGTCAATTGTGATTTTTCTTGATGTTTGTCCATAAATAAAACCTACTTGAAACTAATTTGTCATCTAAAATTGAATCAAGTCAAATATATCACCTAAATACATTTGATTAGTAGAGCTAGACCTTGACCTACAAAAATGAATTTAATTTTCTTTATTCCTCATGTTGAATTTCTAATTCTTGATAATGTCTTCTAGACAACCTTCTATGTTTTCTAATAAAGCTTCTAAGTCATGTTACTTCATTATGTCTCTTAGAAAAGCTTTTAAGTTTTAAGCATGGACTTTAATGTTTCTATCAAATGCCTTTGTCAACTTTGTTTCTTTCTATGTTTATCGATAAACCTTTTTTGTGTTTTACGCCTCTTCACAAATACTTTAGTCACCTTCTATGTTTTTTATTAGACCTTGTAACTATACTATTACATCTTTCTTTTGCCTTTTATATAACTTTCTATATCTGTGATCTCACTTAAGAAACGTGTCAATGAAATCACTTAATGCTTGTTACCATCAAAGGATATTTTTAAAGAACTTAACAACATTTACCTACTCTATCTACTCTACTAATAAATATATATTGAACTTACAATATTACAATAATGAGGTTTATATTGGACCTTAATCATGGATTGTAAGGAATTAAGCCATTTCAATTAGGGGTTTTAATTAATTTATCCATGATCTAACCTATTTTACCCATCTTTAATGGGATTGTCTCATGGACTTGCTTCAATTAATTGTCTAATGTAAGCTTTAGTTTAGCTTATTAGGGACTTTCTTCGATGTTTCCCTTGCTAAAGGTAGAATAACCTCTATATTCTCATCTCTTACTACCCCACTTGGCAATGTTGTATAAGTTGCTTTGTCATCCCTTTTATTTGCATTGCTAACATGAAATTTGCAATTAGACACATTGATTTAGTTAACAATATTATGCATTAGGGCTTTTTGTTTAGCAAGTAAATACAATTGAACTAATAAACAATAATGAAATTATTCCTAACAGGAATACTGTACTAGTAACAAACTCAAGTTCATGGATAGAGGCTACTACAATTGTTTCACTCCTTTACTGGCCACCAATTCTAAGATCTACATTTCTAACAAAACCTAATGCTGGTACTTACTTCAAATTTATCACCATGAGTTAGGATTGACTTCTCTCCACTTTTTTCCTAAGTTTATTAACAACTTATGTAGAGATGAAAAAATGCGAGGCTCATGTGTCTATCATCACATATATTAAGCCTTTATGCTCATAGTGTCTTAGAACTTCACGGAATTCCCTAATATATGAAAGGTGAAAAACTACTTTTGTTGTGGAATAAAAAGATGTTATATTTTAATGAATGTATTTAATTTATTCAAAATTCAAAAATTCCATCATAGGTATTTTCAATCCTTATTGAAATTCCATTTTCCATACGATTAGTGTCTTACTTAGAAAAGAAAGAAATACCAAAGTCCCATAATTTACGACTATTTCATTCTCTACTTTTTGTTTTAGAGGACATAAATTTTCTTATTTAGATTATGCATCGAATGATAGATTGTCAACTACTAGTCGTTTCACTTGCGTGCACCTTTGAAGCCTTCAGTCACTCGCTCGAAGAATTCTCTCTGAACAGCTTATCGAAGACGAAGCACAGTTTACAGGAGAATGGTGGAAGAACTCTTTGAGGGCTTGTCTCGACCATACACTACTTTATCAAGCTCCAAGTATTGAACATTATCTATCGAATGCCGAGGCATGGATACCAAGTGCCAAGGCCAAAGACCTTAGTTATATGACACTGCACCTATCTCTTAACACTCTTTGGTGTCGAGGTCGAGGTATTGAGTGCCAAGGCCCACTTACTGAGCACCAAGGCTTACTTGCCGAGTAATGAGATCCCCTTCATGTTGGCCCCCTACTCTTCAGCTTACTATTTTTGTTACTTTTACATGGTGACACCTACATTTACTGCCAATACGGAACCAATATCTCATTACCACTTATCTTTTCGCTTAACACTATACTATTTTTCCCTTTTTATCATTTGTCCTATTTACCCCTTTTCGTATGTATTAGGAATATCTTTTCATGAATACATTTTTGTAATTTTCTTTATTTGTAATGTTGCTTTAGGGACTTATTATAAATAGTCTTCTCTCTTTGTAGCTATGAGACATATTATATTCTAAAGACATTTTTAATATACTTGGTCCTTGCGAGACTTTCTTCTCTAAGTTCATTTCCATACACTCTTATCTAGTCTTATAAAGTAGCTCAAGATTAGTAGTGGGTAGATCTTGGTATTAGCTTATGCGTTACATCAAGTGAAGATCGTGTTTATAGGTGAGTCGTATTTTCTGAGTAGCTTTACATCAGCTACTACATTAAGTTCACCGACCTTATCCTTCTATTTTCTATGATACTTCAAAGAACCTATTTGGTTCACATCTCCCTACCTACGATAAACCCTATGATAATTGAGCTTTTAGGCACATCATCAAATGTGCTAATGCTCTATCCAAACCATTTGGAAATCTTGGTTCAAAACCTTCACAACTGGGGCTAAGATACCTTTGCTATACATATTATGTTTCTTTCTCTATTACTATTGGAATAGTTTTATTACTCTAAATATAACATCATGTGATGTGTACAAGATCAATCATTAGCAACATCACTCTTATAAGTTCAAGTCATGCTTAAAAAGAAAAAAAAAAGGGTATATAAAAGCTCGTTTAATAGAAAAAAAAAGGTTAAAATTGAAGCTCATTCAATTAATTATTCTAGTAACTTAAGTTTAAGTTCAATTCGACTATTATTTATTTGAACTCACACTGATTTGAACTTACATAAATATCGAGTCTGGTTGCATTAGCTTGGAAGCTAACTTGATTCACAGATATACTAAGTAGGGCTACTTTGAATTCTTATAGAATGTGGCAATTTGCGATTACAGGAGCACTTTTAAGGACATCTAATAGGTATAAGGAAACTTCAACATTATCTAACTACTTAATTCACATGGTTAATGGGATTGAGTTGAATGGTGTTTATGACCATTTAATTAAAAAAAGAATCGGTGAAAATGGATCAAAATAAAGAGGGCTACTAAATTCAATATCCATTTTACTTTTGAAAGTAGAGGATGGAGTAGAAGAAATGCTTCTCCTTCTTTTTTGCAACCTTCTCTCTCTTTTTTGTTTTTTTTGTTTTGTTTTCCGTCCACTTTAGTAGGTGTAAGTGGAATGAAATGATGAATTAATCAACATAAATATCATATTTTTGATAAATTAAATTTTGATAGTGTATTCTTGGCCACTTTTGTTTTATTTTTGGCAAAATTTAATGCAAGTACTAAAAAATATTCTCAAAGACATAAAACAAAAGAAAAATGGAAATTCTACACTCATTATTTTGGATTTCCTTTATCTTCACTTAAAATATTTTTTCATCTATATTATTAAAAGCAAAGTGCCTTAAATAGCTACTTTTTGGTATCTTTAGTGATTGTGAGTAGTTTTTATTTTTAAATTTACTAAGTAATTCTTAACTAATTATTTATTTAAAACAAAAAGATTATGTAATTGGATGTATTAAAGTAAATACAATTTCTATTTTTGAATTTACATTCCACTTTCATCAACAAAAAAACTTACTCAATAAGCCCACCAATCCACAATTCAATAAAAAACTAACTCAACATGTTACTCATATCAACCACAATTTCTATTTCTGAATTTACATTTCACTTTCATCAATAAAAAACTAACTCAATAAGCTCACCAATCCATGAATCTTTTTTTCTCTTTCATCTAGAGGTGTTTAAATGAGTTTTGATCTATGCGCTTATCGGTTTAACTTACTTAAAAAGTGGATTAGTATCTAGTGTTTTTAGCTCGTTTAAAATGTGAGTTAAATAAATCTAGCCTATTTACTTGCAGGTTAGGCTTGTTTAGGTTGGCACTTTAGCTCACTTACACTTTTAGTTAGTATGTAAGCTTATTTAACTTGCTTAAAAAGCAGATTGAGATTAAGTGTTTTTAACCTATTAAAAGAGCAGACTAAATGAGTTTGGTTCATTTAATCCATAAATTAAAGTGGGTTGAATCGGATTGGTCCATTTAGCTTACCTATATATCTCTACTCTCATCTATTATATAAAATGCCTCCATTATTTAAAATACAATATATATATGTATATATATTATATATCAAACATATGCGTGATGGGTGCATAATTCCGCTGGTAATATCTAAGGCGCACAAACGGTATCCCAACGAAACATAGTAAAGTCAAGCTAACTTTGATAGGGTGGCGTTATTTCCTCGCTGGTTCTCACACCCATGTGACATTTGCCTTTTCCATCGACAAATCCAAAACCTCACACCCCTATCAGATAGCGATCTTACCCCCGCCCCTCCTCGCCAAAACCTTCCCATTTCATTTTCGGCCAAATAAAATAAAAAATCTCAATTATTTATATCCTCTCTCTCTGTTTTTTTTTTTTTTCCCTTAATTTCTTTTTGAAACATTTCCCTTTATTCCTCCTTATTGAATCTCCTTGATAATCCTTTTCTTATAATATAGCAAATAAAAAGCAGCGTTGACACAATATTAATAATAGAAGTCAAATTAATTAAAAGCATGATGATTATAAAGACAAAACGAAATTAATACGTCACACAATATAATAAGTCACGATTATTATAATATATAGATACAATTATGATATAAATTACTTACATATGATCTCTATTAATTTTATATATTTTTAGATATTAGTATGAATTTAACAGAAATAAAATAAAAGTTTGAAGCCCACCAACACGAATTATCCTCCCTAATTACAGAAATCCGTCCCTTTTAAATTTTGCATTCATTTTTCATTTCAACCTTTTTATCTCCCATTATATTAGTTAATTACCCACACAAAATGATTAAGAAAACAAAATCAAGTAATAAACTCACGCAAGTCTAGCTAAGCTCAACCTCCTTTTCATTTCATTCATTCTCCTTTCCGTTTTGCACTTCAATTCAACTCCCATACCAGCACTGTCTCTGTCACCGCGAGCAGTACTCCTCCACTACAACTACTTCAGGTCCTCTCTCTCTCTCTTTCTCTCGATGCATTGGTTAGAAGGCTTTACTTTGTTGGGTCTACTTCTCTAATGAGCTACATTTTAGGGTTCCGCTTCAATTTTTAAATAAAATTCACTGGTTTACAGTATCAGTGCTTATCAATTGATTGTTTTGTCTATGCCCATTTTTTGTTTTTGTTCTATTTCATTAGGTGATACTTAAATTCTGTTCCCTGTTGGTTTGTTTGCTTGCTTGCTTTTTTGTTGCCATACTGTATGCTACTAGCTCTTGTAATATTTGTTGCTTAATAATGGTTAAAACAGGAATTACACGCCAATTCGGAATAGTGTTGAGGGTGTAGTTCATTTTTGATCATTTCCATTCCCTAGAAAACCCAAAATTGCAGGCGTAAATGGCGGTTTGTGCTTCAATTAATCTTGCACGGTCGGTTACTGGAAACCCTACTGCAGTTATAAATGTGTTTGGAGGCCGAGTGGCGATGGATAATCCATCTGTGCGGATTAGTCCTGCTAAGATGGTTGAGCATAAGGGTAAAAGATTGGGTTTAAATCAACTTAAGTGCTCTGCGAACTCGCATAGTGTTAGTCTGTATCAGAATAAAGACCCTTTTTTGAATTCACACCCTGAAATTGCAATGCTTCGGGGTGAGGGGAATAACAGTGTGAATAAGCAAAAGGATAGCATGGGTGGGAATGTCACAGAGAGTTTGAGAGATACATCTTCCTCGAGTAATCACAATGAAGCCAAGATCAAGGTTATTGGAGTTGGCGGTGGCGGGTCAAATGCGGTTAACCGAATGATAGAAAGTTCGATGAAGGGTGTTGAGTTCTGGATTGTGAACACAGATGTTCAAGCAATGAGGATGTCACCTGTTTTTCCGGAGAACCGTTTGCAGATAGGTCAAGAGCTTACTAGGGGTCTTGGTGCTGGTGGAAATCCAGAAATTGGCATGAATGCAGCAAAAGAAAGTAAGGAGGCAATTGAGGAAGCACTTTATGGTGCAGATATGGTCTTTGTCACGGTAATTTCTTTATTCCCCAATTACTACATATCAAATATATTCGTGGTATTTTTCTTTTCCTAAATAATGAAGAAGGTTGCTGATATGCATGGTCAATGTATTTGCTGGCGTTGAATGTCTACAGCTTTTGACAAACTTATTACTTGTGGCCAATTCCAGTGTAGAAAAAAAAAAAAAAAAAAAAAAGGGAATTTCTTATAAGCAAGTAGATCATTCTGAAATATGTTAATAGTTGCTTATGGAAGTTGCTGCATATGATGATGTTCACAAGTGATGTATCATTCTTAGTTTGATTTCTGCAATACCTGCGTATATAATGGATTTTTTTTTTTTTTTTTTTACTTTAACTTACATTCGCCGGTTTCCTTTTCCTTGACTTTTACCATACCAACTTTGCTAGCAAGGTACACTAATATATGATTACCAACATTAACTTCACTGAAACCTGTATTTCATGCTTTGACAGATAGACTACTAGGCCATGGTGCCACAGTTCTTTAGTAGAAAAGTGGTTTATCTTTAAAATTCTTCATCAAAGATGCAGTCTGGTTAAACTGGATGTTAGCTACAGAAATGTCTGTTCAACACCTTGCTGGTAGTGTCTTTTTGCTGATTCTTTGGTATTGTAAAGCTTACCATAGGATCAAATTTTTTACCTATAGGCCGGTATGGGTGGAGGAACTGGAACTGGTGGTGCTCCTATAATTGCAGGAGTTGCAAAATCGATGGGCATATTGACCGTTGGTATTGTCACAACTCCGTTTTCCTTTGAGGGGCGGAGGAGGGCTGTCCAGGCCCAAGAAGGCATAGCATCTCTGCGAGACAATGTTGATACACTAATTGTCATTCCAAATGATAAGCTATTGACTGCAGTCTCACCATCCACACCTGTAACAGAAGCATTTAATCTTGCTGATGATATCCTTCGTCAAGGTGTTCGTGGTATTTCTGATATCATCACGGTATATTTATGTAGGCTCTGAAATTCTGGTTATTTGGAAATTGCAAAGAACAAAGAATGTCAATTTGTGGATTCCTGTTCATTGATCTTTTTGTTTATCTAATGTTGTCCAGTTTGGTTCAAGTTGAGTAAGCTTGCTTTTGAATTACTTCTCCTTTACCATTACTACTCTTAGGGTTATTTGGACATCCTTATCCTTTGCATATTATGATTCTACTGAACATCTACTAGAAATGAAGGACTTATGTCCATAAACCAGTCTTGCTTGTGCTATGCAGGATCAAATATATCATATCCTGGGATAATTCAGCATATCATTTTTATATAGAAGCTAATATTAGAATTTATCATAGGCCTGCATGCTTGACTACTTGTACTAGCAGTTCCATTTGAATGGAGCATTAATCTTTCATCTTTGAAGCATTATGTTTATTTTTATCCTAAAAAATAGTTGATGAAACTTGCAGATACCAGGGCTTGTCAATGTGGACTTTGCTGATGTTCGGGCTATCATGGCTAATGCCGGATCTTCATTGATGGGGATTGGAACTGCAACAGGTAATTTTCAGTTTCCTCACCAGTGTATCTTTTCTTCATTTTTCATTTTTTTTTTTTTTGCAGATATTAGCTTCAATATTCAATGTTGGGTTATTCATCGTATTACTATACCCTTTCTATTGATTGCAATTCTTGATTCAACCCATGGGTTGACCAGGTGTGTAAGGTTTAGGAGCTCTCATAACAAAATTCTTAGACTTTATATAAGCAGGATTTGATTAGTGTGCGCATATCATGGGGTGGTTCATGGGACTACAGGTAGCTAGTCCACATATGGTCAAACTCTTTGTTAACACACACGCACACTTGCAAATACACACACACAAAAGGAAAAAGGGAAGGGGAAAGAAAAGAAGGCTTGGATCCAAGTTCTTCTAGGTGAAGCTTGACTTGATGAATAACAAAAGTTGACATGCCTACTTGATTTTACCTGAAAAACATTCACGAGAATTGGCATAATTTAGGAAATGTTGTACTCTAATTGGAAAGAGCAGGATATTAGGAGAATATCTTTTATAAAGTGGGTAACTAGATTTTGCTATATCTTCTGCTTCTACACAATTATGGAGGAAGAATATATTTTAATCTGAAGTCATAAGGTGCATCCATACTTTATTGTGGTCCTGCTTTGACACGTCTGTCTCATGAGACTTCTGGATGATCCACTAAGCAACAAGCATGGAGATCTATAGACTATGTTGACATAGATGTAGATGACTCTCTCTAAAAATGGGCTGATGTGAGTTTTTGCCATACAGTATGACCATAATCATGGATCAAATTTCTGCAGCATGCATTTAAATGAATAGGCATGTGCTGGTTATCCTAAAGGCTCAAGGTGAGGACATGTAATAAAACTTTTAGTTTGTTTTATTACATTATTTATTTTGTTTATTTTTTGGGTAAATGTTAAAAGTTTTTCTTGAATACAGATACACTTGAAACTTGCTACTATGATCCCTGTGAAGTTGGTCTGGGTTGAAAACACTTTTAGTGGAAGTAGTAAAAGTATTTCTTTCAGTTTTACGTTCTTAGAAGCTTATTCCATGCACTCATGTAGAGGTGCCTGCGAAAAGCATTGAAAATGCACTCATTTCTAACTTCAGTTGTTTCATTGATGTTCGCTCATTGGAAAAGAGTAATTTTTCTTCTCACAGGTTGTTTTTTATTGTTTAACTGGTTTTTCATGCCGTTAGTAACTATTGTCTGGCTTTTCATCACTTTGAAGCAACTCTTCACAATGTTGCTTTCTCTGTAGTTTCTTGTAATAAGATTGTTGTCTGTCTTTCATGATCCTTAGGAAAGACAAGGGCAAGAGATGCTGCACTAAATGCTATCCAATCACCGCTACTTGACATTGGCATCGAGAGAGCCACTGGAATTGTTTGGAACATCACTGGAGGAAGTGATCTGACCCTGTTTGAGGTATCTCACCCTCTTCTCTATTTGAATCGAACTCTGCCATGTGCACTGTGAATGCATATAGAAAAATATGCTTCAGTAGTGTTTTCCTTGCCCTTAGCTTGCACCCTTCATCACTAAAATAGTGTGGTTCCATATAAATATTAAATATGACTGCATCCTCTCATATGCTTCCCCATGTTTCCCTTCAAAAAGGATTGAGGCAAAACATTTGTCCATTCAATATCTTGTTTTTCTTCTGCTCTCTAAACTACTTTCTTACTGGCGGATGTTGATCTTTGTTTTCATTTATCCATGCTTTTTGAGCCTATTTTTAATTAATTAATCAGTTTAAATCTGCTTCTATACTAAATGCTTTTGAGCTAGACATCAACAATTCTCGCTCAACCTTCTCGGCTTCTTCATCCATCATGTATCTTTTGATTCATATTGCTTGGAACATATCAGCTAGACACAATTGATGTTTTAGGATATATATTAGTTAAATGAATACGAGTTTTGCTGATTTTTGATGCAACTAAATTGTTATAAATTATATTGTATTGTACATTGATATCAGGGGTGGGCAGGTGTAGGGCCAATAAGGTGTAAGGCCTTACCTATACTCATCTTATGATACAGGTTTCTAAATTTTGAAACTGGAACTTATCTTATTAATACTCAAGTCACCCTAAACCTATACCTTGTAAAACTTATAGGATATAGGGTACCTTGTGGAACATAGAAACTATTTATTTACATTTTTATAATATTAAAATTCTAAGGTAAATTTTCGATAACTTGAGAATCTGTTAATATTTCCATAATATCTTCCTTTTTTAAATCGCATGTGGGCATATATTCTCCATGAGTTTAAAAGAGCAATATTACAAAACCTCTCATAGATTATCTTGGACCCAAAAAAAAAAAAAAAAAATTATTATAAAACAAAAGTGACAAAATAATATGTCAATGAAGATGATACACTCTATTTGTATTGACCTTATAATCTATCAAAAAGTTTAGTTTACTTGCTTAAAATATGTAACACTAAATCCATTATAGTAAGTTTACAAGTATAACATTCAATAAATAAATTGACAAGATTTGTAATCTAATTGATAATATTTGATTAGTGACAGAGTACACTGAAAAGAACAACAAAGAAAAAACAGAGAAGCTTCTTTCTTCAATTGCAAGTGTGAATGCTACTTGAATAGTAAACCCACTTTTCATTGCAACCTTCTGGAGCAGTTTCTCTTCTCTAATGCAATACGGTTATGTCAGAGGGCTAAGCCACTCAGTTGGGTCAAAATTGTTAATAATACTATTGGATGCTCCTGTTATTACAGTGCTAGTTACATGATAGTCTAGTAAGTTATCTATACATCTGTTTTTCCTATGGACGGTATTTCATATCTGCATCATGCAGGTGAATGCTGCTGCAGAGGTTATATACGACTTAGTTGATCCAACTGCCAATCTAATATTTGGAGCAGTGATTGATCCAACACTGAGTGGTCAAGTAAGTGATAGTATAGGCTCAACTTGGTTGGTTTTAGCTAAAACAAAAAGAATTACCTGAGTTGTCACCAGGTGAAAAGAGATGAAATATGTTTTGAGGAATATTATGCCAATAAATGGACAACAAGGGAGCATATTAAACGAAGTTATGAAAATAATTTTTTTGTCTAAATTACTGTTCGAAAGTAATACTTGTTATCTTGTTTTCATTCCCCAAATTTCAATCTTACTTAACAGCCTCATCAAAAGTTCATCTTCATGGATCAAATGTGGTTCTATTGCTTTTATTTCATCATGATTATCAAGTGAGCATCTTCTGCAGAAGGAGAATATGCCTCATCGTTGTAGACAATTGTGACCTTTGCGTGTTTGAATCTCTCTGATTGATTAGAGTTATTTGTTTTTATATTGTGTTAGGTTAGCATTACCTTGATTGCCACTGGATTCAAGCGCCAAGAAGATAGTGAAGGCCGACCACTTCAGGTGCTTTCACATTCACTCTTCTTCCTTTTTGCTTTTATTAGAATGTCTGACCTGTTATATTTGATTTCTCAAAGCACAGACAGGCCAGGTACAACAGGGAGATCTTACCCTTGGGATGAATCGGCGGCCTTCTTTTGGTGAAGGCAGTTCAGTGGAAATTCCTGAATTCCTGAGGAAGAAGGGGCGCTCACGCTTCCCCCGGGCTTAAAACACTTGTTTTGGTTTGTCTCATTGCATACAGAAGCTGCCTCTTACCTTCTTTAAGGAGATCCTTACATTATCTATATATAAAGTTTATTATCCTTTTAAGCACTAAAAGTAATTCTAGGTATCGTCTGGTAGTATTTCTTGTCAATAATTCATGACCATGGAAAAAGAGACCACAGCTTATGCTTCATCAGCATTTTCAACAAGATGAGTGTCCTAAGAAAGTGGTGTTCCTTTCTTCTTTGTAAGGAACTATCCTGTACAGAGGGATTCTATAAGTGTTTAGTCTATTGTGTCCTCGTGATAAAATCAGTAGGAACTTTTGAGGGAAAGAGACTGAATTTGTTTCTGCATATCGTTTTTGTGCTATATGATAATTAGGTTATCTGGCTTGCTAAATAGGTGTACCCTTCACTTATCATGTTTAGGAACTCCATGCTGTTGTATTGTAATGCCAAGCACACATAAGGTGCAATCCAATTTGCATCATGTTGGTGAATTTAACTGCGGTTTTGCAAATTTGATCTGTTCCTGACGCCATTCACTGCAATTCAGCTGTGTGATAAGTTATGCAAGGTTAGTATGGGCAGGGCTTGAGTTTCGGGAAAGCAATGGAAATTAATGAAGGGGTTAGCTAAATCAGCATGTGCAATTTTAGAGGAACAAGATAGAGCTGGCACAAAGAGTCAAGGTAAATGTTTACATTATATAAGATGAAAGTGATACTCCCAGGGGAATTGGAGAGTAAAGTTGCTTGAAATACCGAAGATGCATGCGACGAGTTGCATATAATTTTGTGCTTCTTGCATCTACTATGAAGTTCTCTGGTGTATAACGAAGTGAACCGTCCACTACCTGTATTAAAGGACATTTATAGTGAATTAAATAATTGTTCTTTTTAAGGATTGCTTCTTCGTGCCTGTTACTAAGACACTATGATGAATAGTATTTTCTATTTTCTCTCTGAAAGGTACCTTTTGACGGAATCTGTATGCGATAACCGAGCAAGTCCAGATTTAAATTCTTTTGGGGTATTTAGATGGAATGATTTGTTAAGGTGGGCTAAATTTAATGGTGGCCTTGCTTATGCAGTTCGGAACCTCCTCCTGTTTGAGAATGGTGGCTAAAGAAAGGAGTTGACGGTTGGTTAAGGTAGGAAGCGTCTTGGAACAACTTTAAAAATTTCAAATGCTATTGTCTTATTTTAAGAACAAAGATAAATGGTTGTATAAACGAAAGGATAATATCGAGGCCTTCACTCTATATTCATGACGCATGGAGATATATGATTAGACACGATATAGAGTGAATGTTAATTTGGATGAAGAAATCCTGGCTTATTTTGGGCATTGGAAATTGCAAGTACAGAACAAATAAGAAAAATATTATTTTCGAGATATAGAAACTTTGTCCAGGGAAAGAAGTCGAGACGTCAGAACTTAACTTAATACATTGGAAACTTACAGTTGCTTGTCAGATGACGGCGATTTCCGGACTCGCTGGATTAAAGATGAGTGCATGTATGGGTCAAATTGTATTACAGAGTTGGTAAAGTCTTGAAAGGCTTTTTATTTAACTTTTGTTTGTTTCGATTGTATTTCTCTACAATTCTGAAACTTATTAAGGATGTTACAGTATGTAATATGCAGTATTACTAATGATATGAAAAGACCCGACCTATGATCCTTTTAACTTCATAAGGGAGCATTTGTTATGATCATATCAAGGTCTGTATTTTTCATGGGGGTGTAAAAAAGAATATGTTTTGGTGAATGGCAAGAGGAGGCGTGAACAAAAAAGATTCATTGCATATGATATGTTACCAATTAGGCATATTTAGTGTGTAAGTTATAATAAAATTTTTACACATACGATGATGAAATGAATAATTTCTAAACTATTACCTCGTGTTTTGCATAAATTATAAATCTTATCGATATTTATATTTTATGCATATATAACACGAGATATGTAATATTCAATAAATTTAAGGGTTGAACATCCTTATTACAAACAAAATACTTCAATTAGTAAGAAATCAGTCTTTTAATTGGAGAGAAAACTTATATTTATAATATTTATATAAGGGTAAAATTGAAACTTAAAAGAAAAAATAAATAAAAGAAACAAAAAGATAACCTGCATCGATAGAGATGGAGATGAAGAAGGTGGCTATGACATATGAGGGCCTCTAGTAATGAGATGATGCGTGGTGGTTGTGAAGATGCAGATTGGATATATAAATATAAATAGTGGCAGCGGTGGATTTGGAGGACTCTCTACCGTTGAGTATGTTGAGGGTGGAAAAGAGGTAAATTGAGAAAAATAAAAATAAGGGAAGAAAAGAGGGATGGTTAAGTGTTGGATGGCCGGCAAATAAGTAGGTTTTGTTTTTTATTTGAGAAAGAGGAGGGAAGAAGGAGATGTGTTATCGTAGATAGGAATTAGTACTTTGATAGATGATAACACATGGAGAAATTTGAAAATATTAACAAATATGCTTATATATACTAAGATGGGACCTAACGTAGGGGTTAATAGTTTGGGCGAAGGAACTAATGTTGTATTTAGCATGTGAGAGTAGATTTGGAATGGAATTGCTATTTTAGTTCCATTTCCATTCCCTTTCCCTTGTTTCCAAGTGTTTTATGTTTAGAAGAATTTTTAGAAGGTAACATTCCAATTCCTTACAATGGGTGATTCCTTGAAATCAATGATTCCGGTCTTTAGAGGAAATTCAATTCTACCTTTAAAGGAGAGGAATTGTGGTTTTGTTTTATCCTTAATTATCATTAATTAAAAAAACTTATTCGACCTAATTATGAAATCCAATAACTAAGGGTCTTTTTAACATATACTACTAGATACTAATTCCATTCCATTTTATTCCGTGGGAATTTTCAAACTTGAAAGGGTTTATGATTCTGATTTTCATTTTATTCTAAATTATTCCAATCTATTTTATTCCAGCTAATCTTGCATAGCAAATGTGATGTAGGACAAGAATAGAGTTGCATAATGAAAGTTTGTTAAAAGTCCCATTTATGTTGTTGCAATGTTACATGCTTGTTAGTTCTTACTAGTGTCCATGTGGATAAGCATAAATGTTCCCCTTTTTATATTTTTAATAGTCTATAACCTTTAGAATGTGTGATTTTGTATATTTAGTTTTGGTTAAAGTTATTGTAGTTTAATGATATGAATATTGGTTTCTCAAACAAGATAGATTAAGTTGATTCTTTTTTCCCTCGTAGTTATGTGTAATAGTTTGAAAAAAAAAAAAGAATCATTTTCCTTTCATTTGGGTGTCATTCACTTTATAAAAGTAATATAAATTTCTATTATTAGCTATTTCCTCTAAAATGGCTAAATAATTTTTTTCTTTTAAATTTTTTATCTTGAAATATCCCTTATAAAATCATAAATTACATCAATTACCCTTTTACAAATATTAATAAATTATAATAAGATAAAATAATTTAAAATAACAATAATAATGAATAAAAAACAAATCAAATCAGCAAGAATAATTAATAAGCATTAATTGGTTAGGTTGTTGTTACATAACAACTATTAATTCAATATGTAATGATAATAAAATAATATTAATCAATGACTTACTAATATTTAATATATTAATCATTAATTATTTTATTCGATAGTAAATTTATAGAATATTATCAATTATTAAAGGAATCATGGTGTAGTACCTCGGGATTTCGAGGTAGTTTAATAACCATAGGATCTGAGCACATAAATTTAGGGTGTCGAACTAAGTTATTTATTTTTATTTCAAACTTCACAGTAAAGTCAATTTCTCAAAATAAGCTATATAAAAATATTAATTTGAGAAAAACGTTAATTTATCAATAAAGTTAATAATCATAAAATTTAAGATTTTAGATATAGCAAGATATTAAAGATAAGTTAATTAACTTTCAAAAATAATAAATGAATTTGAATTATACGTAATATACATGTATTACATGTGATATACATTATATGTATTAAATATCTATATATAATAATAATAAATTATTAAAATTAGGTAAATAATGTAAAAATAATAGAAAATTAATAAAAAATTAGGTGGATGAGTCACCAAATGATGTGTTAACTTAGTATTAATTTGAATTGATGAGTAAAAAGGCAAAACACTGAAAAATGACACCTTATGCATTGAAAAATCAAGAAAATGACATGTGTAATTTACTTTTTTTTACATGCAAAAAATTTTAAAGCCTATAAATAGGGGTCCAAACCTCATTTGCAACATTTTAGCAACCTAAAAATATAAGAACATAATTTTAGAAAATAAAAAAAAATTAGAAAAAAAAAGTAAAAATAGAACAAGAAATAAGGTCGGAATAGGTTTAGGGTGGTTCATGTACTAAACCACAACTTGACTTGGAGCGGCTTGGAGGTCCAATAGAGGGTGGTCGGAGAAGCTTTTTCGACAAGGTGTGGCGGTTCAATGGCGGCCAGTTTCGGTAAGCTAATTTTCTGCCCATAAATTGTTTAATTTGCTAAAAATATCAAATATTGTTAATTAATTGTGAAATTTGTTTTTTTTTTTAGGATTATTTTAGGTGTAGATTAATATAGTAATTTTATTTTAATAAAATAATTAGTATAAATATGGGTTCACTAAGAAAATGCCCTATTCGGGCGAAAATTAAACTAATTTTTGAAAATATTAGATGATGTTGTTTCAAACTCAATTTTTGTATATAATACACCTAATATATATATTTATATATATATTTAATAGTGGTAACAATAATTTTTGAAATTAAGCATGTTTACTATTTTTTATAATTATTTTGAATAAAATTGCTAATTTTACCGAATAATTGAAATAATTAGTTTTTGATAAAATTAATGAATAAGCCCTATATGTTTAGACTTCTAAATGTTTATAATGATATTTGGAATATTTGGTTTTTATCTCACATATAAATTTGTTTATTTTTCTTAATTTTTCGTAATTCTAAGCTAAAATCACTATTTTTGTAGAAAGTGATAATAACTAGTTTAGTATAATTGATGATCAATAATTAAACTACATATTTTTGTGAGTCTATAGGATTTTTCATGAAATTAATTAGGTTCGTATACTATTAATTATATATTTTCCTAATACAAGCTTATATATTGGTTTAATATATAATATAGTAACTAGTATTAGTAAAATACTTATCAAATTCAAATGAACACATTAGGGTTTGTTAAGGATTAATGGATAAGTTTGGAAAATATGATTTTTAGGATTTTTAGTTCAGTACTAAAGCTTATTCAGGTCAATTACGAAGTTAGGTTAGCGTATGGTTAAGTCGTAATGAGAAAAGGGTATTTTTGGACTTTTGAAAATATTGATAGATTAAATTCTTAAGATATCTTAATAGTACTTAAAATAATGATTGTGACGTCATAAATTTTACTGAAATCGAATAGGAAATGAGTAAGATAGTCAAACAAAGTTTAAAAACGTGGAAATGAAAGCTTATAATAGTTCGGGTTTGACCCATACTTGATTTAAAGATTGTGTTATATTTTCATAGCTGTGACAAATAAGAAAGAACCATGTGATGGAGTTTAGGATTTTGTGCTATTGCTAAGCTAAGATAAGTGGATCTAACCTATGCTTGGAGTAGATATAGTGCTACTCATAATATTGCGTACTATTTGATGCTGTATTAATTGAATATGAGTATATCTTGAATGAACTAATATGATACTATAATGGATGCTGATGTGATGATTTTGAATGACAATAATTGTATCTTGGTTAAATTGTTATGCTACTATGTTGGACGATGATTTGTGCTTACAAATGATTGTGTTAACTAAGGAAGTTGAGTAATTGTTACCTTAATCTTTTGAGTATTCATCTAAGTAAACCTTAAGTAATAAGATACTAGACTTTTGCTATAGAGAGTTCGAAAACTAGAATCAAATAACTAGGTTGAATAAAACTTAAAGATTGATTGTGCTGATTGATATACTTGAGTTGTTATTTTATATCATGGCATGACATGGCATAAAAAGAGACCTATAAGTCATAACTTTTAAAATGAGGCTTCTAAGTGATCATGGAAAAAGCTTAACTTTATGAACTCAGTTTTTGGAAGTATATAGATTGCATTGCTTGAATTTTGTGACTATTTTAATAGTTAAATTTGGTAAACTACAGTGTGTAGTCTAATTTAGCAGTGTTGTCACTTTGATTTGGTAGACTATAGTGTATGGTCTAATTTGGCAGTGTTACCACTTTGATTTGGTGAACTACAATGTGTAGTCTAATTTTGTAAAGCAAAGTTGGCAGTCTTACTCCTAAGTAGCTCCTTGTTACCCTTTTTGAAAATGGTAGACTATAGTGTGTAGTCCAATTTAGTGAGGGTCCTACGCCTAAGTAGCTCCTTATTGCCCATAGGTTCTTAGATATTATATCTAGATGCTCAGCTATGTTTACTAACCGGAAGAAGATTGGAGGGCATAGGATATCGGTATTGATGCATGCTACGTGCATGAGTATAGCATGTTGCATTGTGAGTAGTAAATGCCCAGTTAGGCGGATGCATACGTGAAGTTGAACTTGCAAGTTATGATTGAAATGTTTCAATTGTGATATGCAGTATTGTCTATCATATTGTTTATATTATGTTATTTGTTATCCATTTTCACTTAACTTTAGTAACTGAGGGGATAAAATATTTTATCCTCAAATTAATTGCATCATGAAGGGCCCAACACTAAGGGAGGATATATATACTGAGAGCGTAAGTCAGAGTCAGCGACTTTTGTATGGAACATGTTTAAGTCAGGAATCCTATTATTGTGAAGATAATAAAGAAAAATGTTCGTTTATATTTTGATGTAGATATTATGTTGTACATATAAGTTGTACATATAAGTTGTAATAGAATATCTAATTAAACTCCGATATAGCAACCCTTTTATCATGTAAACAATGTTGTCTTTCGATAAATGAGCAGGTTGAGTTAAGTTTTCAATAGATATTTCTATATGATGGTACATCCTGTGCTAAGTCGAGATATGACACATGATAATAGTTATGTAATAATAATTAATGATAGTGGTTACATAAATAATGATAAATAAAATAATAATTAATTGTAAAGATTAATATTGTGACAATATAAATAGTAGTAAATTATTAACAAAAATAGTTGTTAATTGATAAAAATCTTATTAGAAAATAGATCCCTAGGAGTTTTGTTTAGGGGAATAAGGAATGGGAATAGATCATCAAAAAATCAACAAATAAAGGTATATATGATTGTAAAACAAAAACAACTTAAAATATCAAATAATTATACCTATAAGATATGTACATGTATAAGGCAGAGTTGATCATTTGAACATTTCAATTCATAGACACGGATCCATATTAATAGAAACCTAGAATTATAGGAAAAAATAATGATGTGTTAAAAAAACAGGTACATATATAAATAATTGACTAACCTCAATTCTTTTTGAAAAGAGATAACAAAATAGGCAATTGAAATTAGAAAACAAGAAAATAAATTAAAGTTTGATAGCTTAAGTAGTTGACCAATCTACCCATAGGTTCACTAAGGCGTTCATCTAAGTTGACTAAAGTGCATGTTACATATATAGCTAGAGGTTATATAAATATAACCTTAAAAATAACCAAATAGGTTCTATTTAATTAAAAGTAGTAAAACTTAGTATGAACCGTCTTAGCACCCTCCCCTAAAGATAAGGACATTAATAAAACAAGAAAATGTAACAATAACAACAATGATAATGATGACGACGACAGAACATTCCATAATGTACCTAATTGTCTCACTAAATCTCTTTTAGTGAATGGAAATACAATAATAAGAAGAATTGGAATAATTTATAAATTTATATATATTAAAGTAACATAATGCATAATTAATAAAAGTTATAACCGATAAAGAATACCTAAAGAGAAAAGCATATAATTTCGTAAGCTATGAGATCAAAAGGGGGAAAAAATGTAAGTTATAGAGTCAATAGGAAAAAAGAAATGGTATGTTTCAAATGCACATAAGCATATACATACTTTATGTATTGGAATCACGGATCCATAACCTTATTTCATATCCTTTCATATCAATTCATAATGCATCATATCATATCTTGGTAGTCTTTTATCATATATTGTCGAGTTTGTTGAGTTAAGTTGAGTCAAGTCAAGTTGTTGGTCATGCTTATCTACCCTAAGTTAGTGAGAGATCAGGTTTCACTAGTCTTACTCATAGGTACCCATACTAATTACTAAGTTTCATGAAATACCAGTTTATAAAATTAGAGAAATAATAGAAAAAGAAAATAAAATATGCAACTATAAGATAAATGATGATTAAACCAAATGTATAATTATAAAATAATAAAATAATGATAACTTGATATTATTAAAACCCATTGGATGAATCTAGTTGTTTATTAGTGTCGTATAACCAATTAAAGATATGAGCTTTTTATGAGATTTAGGGATAAAAACAATGAAAAAAAAAAGAAGTAAATATTTTGGGGTTTTTGGTTTATAGAACAACTAAAAAGAAATGTTTTTGGATCTTATATTTAGCTAACAAAAAATAAAAGGATATGAAAGAGTATTGAATTAGATATGACTCACTAATTCAATAGTTGAACTTGGTTTGATTAATTCCTACAAATAATATGACTCATGAATCTAGAAATCAATCAAACTACTATTGTAATTCGATATGACTCATGAGATTAAAATAATGGGGTTTCGAATCACTCACTTGATATGACTCAAAGATGAATAAAACAAGGAAAGGAATGTCATAACAATTTGAATCCTTAGATCGATAAGACAAAAGAGTTTGGGATAAAACTTAGGAATTTTCATCAACAGTATTGATGTTAAAATGGAGTTTTCAAGGTTATAAATAGAGTTTAGTTAGGGTAAAATACAAATAAAGAAATATTACAATGTAAATAAATGAATTGCACAAATTTATATATTGCCCATTTCATCACGATAAGGAAATTATATAAGGCTTAAGGTGGTACATGCCATAGACTCCTTACTGACACATGTTGTGGACTCCTTTTAAGCAATACATGTGCCCTTTGCAATATTCCCTTATTAAATGGAATATACTCCATATAGTTTTCAATTGAGCCATAAATAATAAATTTTCATGCAATATTTCATATACGCTTGAAGGCATACGTAGCCATTTTATCTTATGTCTTGATTGTTGGTCACATCATTCCCTTCCTCTTAGGAAAGATTTGACCCAAATCTTCGAATGATAGCCCTCCTAGGTAAAAAATTAACTCGCAAAATTCTAAAATAAATAGAACATCATAGCTTATGTGCACAGGAAAGCCTGCTTCCTTGCATAATCTTACCACTCACCTTGTGCCCCATCAACCAAATTCAAATAACTAAGTAATTGCAAGAGCACAACTTTTGTAATACATCTTTTACTAGGATGTATTTGAATTTACACGTACTCTACTAGTGTATGTGTAATAAAATATGCTTTTAGATGTTGGTTCAAAACCTCATCTTTGACTACTCCATATCTTTTTGCTCAAAGTAGAGTTTAACTTGTCATTACAAGGGGCATATTGAATATTTTCCTCTAGGACTTCATCCTCTCTTTCAACTTTGATAACCTTTGTATCTTTTTTCTCCACATGGTCTTTAACTACAAGACTTGGACATTGAACAACAGAGTATCCAAACTCTAAGTACTTACAACACCTTTTCCTTAGTGGCTCCTTTCTACACATTTAGATTTGATCTCTTCAAAATCTAGATAGGATTGCTTTTTAGTCCTTTACTACTACATTGAATTCTTAACTATTTCTAAATCCTTCTTGACCCTCTTAATGGATGCGGGGCGCTACTTAATTCGTCTCTAAGCATGTAGGCAATAGGTATCATTAGACGAATTATACCATACACAATATCTAGAGTTCCAAGGTTTACCCAAACAAATATGACAATCCTTAAAGTTAGCAATATTGCACAATATCTCATCGTGGAATTCATCTTTAATAGTAAAGGCTAGTTAAGTTTGCTTTGTCTCTTGAATCACTTTACCATAAAAAATAAATTCATATGCCTTTAGGAAATCTATAATTTCAAAGCCTAATTTATTAACTATATCCTTAGAAATCAAATTAACTGGATAGTTTCTAATTTGAAATAATAATATTCTTTGTCGAATTTGACATAAAAATAGAAATTTCTAGCCGCCATCTCAAAATAATCCATAGAATTCTCAATAACACGAAATCAACAAAATTCCAAATTTTTTCTTTTTTTAACAATCTCTTTTCCTTTTTTTCTCCTTTTTTTTTTTGTTCTTTTTAAAAGACTAGAATAAAACCCTAAATCTCTACAACTCCCACCAGATCTACAAATCTTAATCAACACTATAGTTCAAAAGATTAGATTGAAAATTCTTACCATTGTGAAGAGCACAAACTATGGCTTTGATACCAAGATAATATGATCACAACTCGTTGGATGAATTAGCTATTTATTAATATTGCGTAACTGATTAAAGATATAAGCTTTTTAAAAGATTTAGAGATAAAAACAATGAGAAAAAAAGTAAATATTTTGGGTTTTTAGTTTATAGAATATCTGAAAAGAAATATTTTTATATTTTTATTTAAGGTAATGGAAAATAAAAAGGATATGAACAAGCATGGAAATACATCAGAAACTACATAGGTAAGTTCCGAAACTTCAAGATCATGAGTGTACAAATCCTATCATCCACCTAAGTAGGTAATTGGAAACATACATGTAGGGGAAAGGACTAGAGCAAGTTTGTAAAATACTGAAAATCATTTTGCATTAGTATATGAAATTGAACTAAGCAAAGTGGATGAAGCCTTATCTGATACAATTTGGATTAATTCCATATAAGAATTAATTATACAATTCTAAAGAAATCAGGTGTGGGCTCTAGTTCTTAGACCTAAAAACAAATCAATGATTGGTACAAAATAGGTATTAAAAAATAAGTTAGATGAGCAAGACAAAATAATAAGAAATAAGGCTAAACTTATAGCAAAAGGTTAGTCTCAAGAAGAAAGAATAGACTTTGATGAGACATAAGCACCGGTTGCATGTTTTGAAGCCATTAGACTATTGCTGGCTTTTGCATGCCATAAAGGTTTTAAGTTATTTTAAATAGATGTTCAAAGTGCATTTTTAAATGGTTATATAATAGAAGAAGTGTATGTTGAATAAACCTCTAGGTTTGAGGACCTATTTAAAGAAGATTATGCCTATAAATTGAAAAAGACATTTCATATGTTAAAATAAGCACTTCGCACTTGGTATAAAAGACTTAGTGAATTTCTTATTAAAAATGGATTCAATAGAGGACAAGTTGATACAACATTACTTATAAAATATTTTGATAATGATTTATTAGTGGCATAAATATATGTGGATGACATTATCTTTGGTTCCATTAACAAATGCTATTGCAAGGATTTCTCTAAAATTGATGTAGGTTGAGTTTACAATGTCCTTATTGGAAATTTCTTTCTCAGACTAAGAAATTTGGGTGTGAAAATTCAAAGGAAGCTACAACTCCTATGTTAGCATTAACAAGGTTAGAACCGGATGAATCAAGTATGAAGATAAGTGAAAAACTTTATAGAAGTTTAATTAGGTCACTATTGTATTTAATAGCTTCTTGACCTCATATTATTTTTAGTGTATACATATGTGCTAGATTTCAAGTTAAGCCAACTAAAACACAATTAGTTGCAGTATAATGTATTTTTAAATATCTATTTAGCACATCTAAGTTAGGGATTTAGTATCCAAAAAATCATAATTTTGAGTTAATTAGATATTCAAATGCAGCTTATGCTGGTTCTAACATAGATTGAAAAAGTATGTCTGGAGCATGTCAATTTTTAAGGGATAAATTAGTTTCTTGGTCTCTTAAGAAACAAAACTCTATGGTCCTTTCTATGGTAGCACCCAGTATGTGTTAATTAGGAATTGTTATGCTCAAATATTATGGATAAAACAACAATTGTTAGATTATGGTATATAATTAAATTGTGTACCTATAAAATGTAATAATATGAGCGCAATTAATTTAATTAAAAATCCTATGCATCACTCATGTTCTAAACACATAAAAGTAAGGTATCATTTCATTAGAGATAATGTTAATAATGGGGACATAAACATTGAATCTGTTTCAACAAATAATCAGCTGCTTGATATAATTACAAAAACCCCTTGAAAAAATAAAAGTTGCTTATTTTCGGAACGAAATTGGTGTATGTTGTCCAATGTAATTTGTGTTCATATAAATTTTTCTTTATGAAATAAAGTTAAAAATTTTACCTACATACATGCAAGGCATGGTTTCTTTTTATTTATTTTTTAAATTTCAAATCTTTCTTGTATCCTTAAAAAACTTCTCTTTTGCAGTTACCTTATTTAGTGCCTCGTGTTTACCAACTTTCTAATCCAATTACATTTAATCATGGTAAGTGTATCATTATTTTCCCTCTTAATTACTCTCTCTCTCCCCTTAGTCCTAACACCCTTCTCTTTACACTCTCCAATCAGTTACAGTTTACTCTCTTTACTTCACTTAAACACTTAACTTCTCTCTTCGTGATCTGATAAGTTCCTTTCCTCCTTAAATCGACTTGCTATCTCTTAAAATTCCAATGACTAACCATAAATCCTCTCGAATTCTCACAAAAGCACTCAAATCAAAGGGAGATCCTAAGAACACTATAGCAAACCCTAGTGAATTGGCTGATGAATCCTTGGATTCAAAGAAAACCCAAACAAACCAAACTCAACTCGAACCTCAAACCAAAAAGAAAGCAAAAGAGGAAACATAAAAAAAAACTAAGAAAACTAAGCAAGGCAAAAAGAAGCTCACTAGAGCTAAGATTGAAAAACTTATCGCTAAGGTAATGGAATCATCTAATGAGTTTGCTGGTTTTGAGGATGCTGGAAAAGGGAAAGACTTGAGTGATAAGTCCACTATTGGAAATAAGTGTAATGAGAAAAAGAAGAAGATACAAAAGTCAAAAAAGAGGAAAGTAGAAGGATCTATTAGATGATGAATTGGAGGGCAAGGATGCAGTAGCATTTCGATTTGAGATTAAAGGTTAAAAAAAAAAAAGGTAACACCAAAGTCTATTTCTTTGAAAAGAAAACTAGATTATATTGAACCTTGAGGTTCGATTTTGATTACTTCACTGCAAACGATTTCTATTAAGATGAATTTATGTACGTGATTGGATGTAAGGATAAATGCATTGTAGACACTATGGTATATGGGGAAGTAATCTTTGAATTCTATGTGAACTTGGACCCGAGTAGGAGAGATAGGATGTTCTCTATTGTGATAGGAAGGGATATTGACGTCACTAAAAGTGATATTATTAAATGCTTTAACCTACTTGCTATGAATAATGACAAAAAGCTCATGGCTACGAGTAAAAGTTAGTTTTTTGATATCATTACCAATGGAAATTGGAAAAGAGTGGCTAGAGAAGTTTTTGTGTTTGATTGTAGATTGTTGATCATGTTGTTACATAAGTTGGTCATAAGTTGTGTTTTATCCAAGAAGGGAAATACAACTTTAATTTCAAGAGATGATGCTTTGATAATTATTGCTATGTTGAAAAGAAAAAGAATATATCTTATTGAATTGATTATCAAGCATGCCTTCTTAACACGTGCTAAGAAACCATATAATAATCTTTTGATGAGACTGTTTAAGTTTAAAAAGTTCAAAGTTCCTCTTGTAGCAATGAGACAATTACCTATCAAGGTAATTGGAAAATATAAGATTAATCGTATGGGGATTAGTGTTAAGAATAAGATATGATTTATTGATGATTGGGCTTTCTATGTGCATAAAAAAGCACAAAAGAATAAGCTACCTAGGTCTTTATTTAAGGGGGAGGAATTAGAAAGTGTCTTAGAGGATGCTATGGAAGAAGACTCAAAAAGGAGTGAAGATGTTTTGAGGAAGGCTAAAGGAAAGAAAGTGAAGAAGCTTAAGGAGAAGAAAAACGATATGTATGATCTAAGAACTGGAGGGAAGTTCTAAAGTAATGAAAGGGAGAAAAGGAAAAGGCCTTTTGATTTAGAAGATGAATCAAAAGATTCTAATGAATGGTTGACAATAGGGAAGGATTTTGAAATAAGATCAAGCAGTGGGATATCCAAGAAAGAGGTTAAAGAAATAATGGACAAAAAGTTCACAAATTTTTTGAATATGATGAAAAACCAATTTGGAAAAGGATTTGAGCCACCAGTTGTGAGGCATCGACTGTGCAACACTCATCTCCAACGTCACCTTCACCAAAACAACCAGAGATCTCCCATTAAAACCAATAAACTACCTAACTTGTCACCTTCTCCACCATATAACATTGTTTAGGATGATAAAAACCCTAGATAAACCCTTGACAAAACTTTTGCCTAAGTCCTAATCAGTTTTCTACTTAAGTTCAAACTCTAATGTTTGAATAGGTCTCTAATCCAACTCTTTATCATGCTTCTAACCTACCTCCTAAAGCTACTGATCATCCAGCTCCTACCACAGGACAAATTCTTGAGGAAGACTTTGCTCCTCTTTACATACCTGAAAATCAAGCTCTTTATCTACCTTGCAAACTAGAGCAACCATCTCTTTCAAGGGGAATCAAGAAGTCGTATCCTAAGAAGAAGAAGAAGAAGAACTAAGTTTCTATTATGTATGCAGCTATCATTTGAAGACTTTATTTCTTTTTCTATTGTTATGTTTACTTTTGTTGTCATGGATTCTGTTATGATTTTGGTTAGACTTTATTTTTGATATTGAATTGATGAACACTTTATGTTTTGTTTGCTTTCATGTCAAACACTATGGATTGGTTTTATGTTTCATGATTTTCATTAAGCATCTATTTAAGGGGAAGTCCTAATATCTTTTGGGTGATAACAAAAAAGGGGAGAGTTTGGGATAAATTGATGCTGTGCACTTGTATTGTATTTCATACTCTCTCATTTGTTTTGTTTTCTTTTTTAGATAAAAAATTATTATTATATTACCTAAGGTTTTGTTATCATTAAAAAGGGAAAGAATGTTAAGTTTTCTTCATGTGTTTTCATGATAACAAAAAGGGATATATATGGAAGATATATGTTTGTGCCTATGTATAGGTTATCCTTAAGTAACATAAGTTAAAAGGATATTCATTTTCTAAATTAGAAAACCAGTCAAAAGATCAATTAAATAATAAATCAAATGGTTTGGAGACAAGAACTGGAAATATGAACAATTCTAATAATGCGATTCAAACTTTACCAAAAGTATTGTCTTAAAAATTTAACAGAAGACCTAGCTTCATCTATTGATATATTCAATACATTCCACAAAGCTTAGGATAAAATCTATGGGGATTAAATCAATCTATTTCAAGAAAATAAAAGGAAATTTTTTGAATATGCTACTTAAAACATTTCCACTCCTTTTTCAAGATATAAAATGACGTATTTTTTAATAGAAGGATATTTTAACCAAAGAATAAAGAAAGATAGAAATCAAATTAATACGATTTATAAAGATTATCTTTTGACAAATAATATTTGTGAGAAGGTAAAAAATAAGGTAACATTCCTTTCCTTATGGTGTGGTCAAAGCTTTCGACAAAGGAAGGTTTGCCTACCATTACTGTAAGGGAAGACCATTTTAAGATTACAACACTTGGAATTACGAAGCTTGTATGGAAATTTGAAATAAAAGAAATAAGATCAAATAAAGGCAGTAAAAATATTCTTTATGAAGGTCATTTCAAGTATTTAAGGAAAAGATCAAAAGTTCAAAATCAAAATATTAATTAACCTTCCAAGTTTTCCAAACTAGCCATTGTAGATCAAATGTATATAAAGACTCAAGCTTCAAGAGAATGACATACACAAAAAAGTTATATAAGCGCTGTAGAGATCACCTTCAATATCATTCTCAAAGAACAATAGGGATAAGAAGATTGATTAGAAGCTTATTTTATATTGTTTTGTTTTTGTGCTTATTTTTTAAGGATCAATTATAACATTTTCTCATTATTTCTTTATATCTTGTTGAGGGATTGTTGGGAGTATTTGATAAAGACTTTTTGTAAAACTCTATAGTTTTGAGTGATTAGCTTAGGGTGAGGCTAAGTGAGTTAGAGTAGAGGAATTCGTGGCATCTCTCAAAGTTTGTTTTTTTTGAAAAGTAGATAGTAGAATGACTCCAATAAGAAATACCAGATCTCCCAAAAGTGGAGCTGAAAGAGTGCAGTAGGCATAAGATTGATGCATTATAATTGATTTGCTTGGTTTTCTATCCTTACTCTTTTATTTTTATGCGTTTTTATTTATTCTATTAGCTTACTTACTTTGAAGCCAATCTCTTAAGTAATCAAGGGGTTTAATTTTTAAAATCTTTTTATCATAAAATTTTCAAAAAGTAACCAATTGACCCTCTATGGTTACTTAACTAGGACTTACACTATTGTTAATTCATTAATTCCCTAATCACAACAACAAATATTTGAACTTTATTGGAATACATGTTAATTAGGATTAAGTTGTGAGATATTCTCTAATTGTTTACTATAAACTAGATGATTGGGATTAAAGAAGACATAACTATACCTTTAATTCAATTAAGGTTTAGGAATTAAAGAGGACTAATTTAGTTTATCTCTTGTCTAGCGAAAGAAAAGATAAATAAATTAATCCTAGGTTTTCACTTTTCGAAAAGGAATTCCTAGTGCTTAGTTGCTTTAAAACTAAACTTATTAAAGACATCTGTGTTAACATTAGTTGGTATCCTAATTATTTGGTTGACGATTGAATCCATTAAGAAGTTGAATATCCTAATCAATTTATTTTGTTAGATTTGTTTTCATAATTTAATTATTTTATAGATCCTTGGTTTTATTTGCCTAAATTTAGATGGGACTAATATTAATAAAAATTAAACGTTAGTTCCTAAGGGTTTAACCTAGTTCTCACTAATTTTATTACTATATGCATAACTTAGTACACTTACTAGTAAAAATATGCATTTGTTATAAAAAGTAGTTTTATAAAAAGTAAAATTAAATGTTTTTGGTGCCATTTTCAAAGAATGTTTTGCACTATTTTTCGTATTTAGGATTGTCTAGATTTAGTGCTTTATTTTCTTTAATTATCTTCTTTCTTTAGTTTTGTTTTCTTTGTTTATTTTATTTTAGTTTCTTTTTAGTGTTAGATTTATGCTTCTTTTTATTTTATTTTTGGAGGTACTTCTTTTGAAAGATCAGGGAGCATGATGTAGTTATAGATAATCACATACGATCTTTTTCATTTTGTTGTAATGTAGAGCTTTGAGTACGAATCCTTTCTTTCCAATAGTATGAGGAAAAATCACTATACGAAGCATGGCTAAGGTTCTGTGATTTGATGAATAGATTTTCATATCATTATACTCTTACCTAGAATCAATTGTTAGTATTTTATGATAGGATCGAGTATTGTGACAAACTTAGAATTGAAGTTGCTATTAGAAGACCATTGACAAATATGCCAATGGTGGAAGTAATTTAATTAATTAAGAGAGTGGCATATTGTGAATATGATGAATGATTTCCCTCCACAAACCTTGTAATTCTAACTCTAGAAAAAGAGAAGACTATTGAGTGCTATTTCGATTTTCCTTAATTTAATTTATACTAAGCTTAACTTATTGGATATAAATTACTTGATATAAAATTAATAAAAAAATGTTAAAAAAAATATTTTGAAAAATAACTTAAAGTCGCTAATAAGTTAAACTGGTTAAAAAAATCAAATTAGGGTTTATGAGTGGGAAAACCCTAATTTGGCCACTATTCTACAAATTTTTTTAAAAATAATTTTTTTCAAAAAATTTAACTAAAGAAATGGGCTCGAAAGCTAACCTGTTAAGATAAAAGTTATTATATAAAAATTAAAAGAATCTTACTAATGGGCTTCTATTTTATAATTTTTCTAAAAAATGTGAAAATATGTAGAAGTGTAAAAAAGCATAAAAATGAATTATTATTATTATTATTTTTATTACGAATTTTCCTTAGAAAATGAAAAGAAAACAAAATATTTTATAAATTGTACGGTTGCCGTAAAGGTGTCTACATATTCGCTAATTAAAATCAAATTGATCATAGTTCTCATTCTCGTAAAAGATTTAGTGTGTAGATTCATTTTATTTTTGAAAAAGTAGTTAAGTTTGTGTTTTTAGTTAGTTTATTTTTATTAAAAAAAAATCCTAAGAAAAAAACCGTAATTTTTTATTGTCTAGTTTCGAAAATCCTTAACTTAAAAAAAAAAATTCAGATTTTCATTTGGAGAAAAACCTTTTCTATGTGATAAAACTTTTTACAAAAATCTTAATACGCTTAAATACAATTTTTCATGAAATATGCAATTGATGTAGAAAACATGCTTAAGATATTTAAACTATGAAAAATATGTTTAAATTATAGAAAAGATACCTAACTATAGAAAAAAAAAACGTTTAAACTATAAAAAAAATATTTAAACCATAGAAAAGATACATAACTACAGAAAAGATACAATTATATCATAATCTTCTAAGATATGTGACTTAGATGCAAATGTAAATCTTGATAAAAATGCAATTGTACCTAAAAGACACAATCATTTAAAATTGTGCAATTTTCATAAAAGATGCAATATCTAATTCATATAACTAAATCACGCTATTCATGCAATAAAAACATAATTATATTTTTTTTAAAAAATGACATGCTTAAAAAAATACCAAGACTATGACCTATGTGAAAAGCGCACAAAGTTAATATGGATAATTATAAAAAAACTAAACAAATAAAAGAGATACAAATAAAGAAAAACAAGATTAAATCCAAAGACCCATCTACTTTGCAGGAGCGGGTCGGATCAGTATTTGTGGGTCTGGTCAAGCGGGTTTGGAGCTCCAGTTCGGGTCAATGGAGGAAGAGAATAACAGCAAGTATAGCGACGTCTTGGAGTGGTTTTTGCATGACGATTCAAGCGGGTAATTGCAATTTTATGTGATTTTTATTAATAAAAGTGGGTTTGGTCACAATGCCTTGGAGATCGGTGGTGGTTTCGAAGAACTCATGTGGTGGTTGATGGCGGTGGCTTTTAGTGAACATGGTGGTGCCTGGGTTGGTTCATATTTATTGGTTCAGTGTTGGGTTGGGGCCACTCGCGTAGGTCTTGTGGAGTGTTGCAGACGTGAGGGTGTGTATCGCACGAAAGTGGTTGTCGTACGCAGATGGTGGCCACGGTGACTGGTTGATCGAGTTCTGTTGCATGTTAGGTCAGGCTCGAGGTTATTTAGGTCAGTCACAAGTCGCATGTGTCAGGTTGGATCTGGTCGAGCGAGGGGTCGAGTGGATTGGGGGTTGAGTATGGTGTTGCGAGGGTCGAGATAGAGAGGGAGAGAGTCAAAGTGGGGTGGTTGATCGTAGGGCTCTTGGTTAAAGTAGTCACGTGCGGTTTTGGAACACTTTGGGGTTGTGTGATTGTAGGTCTATGTGTTTGAGCTTCAGGCATGTGCTGCTGGGACGCGGTTAGTGGCTGTGGGTGAGTGGTGTTTGTGCTGATTGGCGTGTGTGTGTTTTAGCTTGTGCGTGGGATGCGAGAGAAGGGTTGGTGTGGACTAGTGTTGTATATTGCAATGGTGATGTAAAGACCAAAAAAAAAAAAAAATGATAATAATAATATAAATAAAAACAATAATAATCTTTTCAAAAACAGATATTTTTTTTATACCTAAATTTCTTAGAACCCTAAATATATGTATATATATATATAAATTTTCTCTACTTTCCCCTCGTAACCTTATCATTTTCTTTTCACATAGTTTTTTTTTTTCCTCATTAACCTAATACTCTTATCTCTCATAATTCTCTCTTTATCAAATAGACTCCTCTCTAAAAGATCATGTTAAGATAAAATGCACAAGTGAGTTTCTCAATCAGGAAGAATTGTAGGATTTTTTTTTATTAGGGAATTCATCTAATCACATGATATTAACGGAGGTAAGAATAATAATAATGTGAATGTGGAATTTTGGGAAACCCTAAAGTGGTTATTGTGGATTTGCAAAAAGAACATTAGTGTGAAGTTTTGTAATTCTAGAATCAAAATGAGGTATGTAGATTTTTTTTATGCTATTAACTTTGGTAAGTGATTTACATTAGGGTTGAAAAGACATATTTAGAAGTTGTTTTGTTGTGAATTATGAATAAAGAATTGAAGTTTTTCTCAAGTTTTTGACATGTTTCTTTATTGTTATCATTAGTATCAATTATAAAACTTTACCAAAAATAATATAGATATATACATATATTAAAAAATGTTTTAATAAATATATGTTATTTAAGCTTATAAAATATACTTTAATATATCATTTAAGTTGAGGAGACGAATAGGAAATATTGGTTTAAACTTTATGAAAAGTAATATAGATATAAATAGATACATATATAAATATAGAAGATACGGATATAGATATAGATAGATAAAAAAGATATATTTGTATAGAAGATAGAGATATAAAATGATAGAAGATCTCATAGATTTTTTATTTTTTGAAGTCTATTAACTGTAAATAACATATAAAGAGAATATACAAATTATATATTTAGAGATATTGAATCGAATAAAACTTATTGACTTATAATAATAAATAATAGTAGGTTAAAGAATACTTTCATAATAAAAGAATAATAAAATAATTACGTTGGACAAAATAACAAACAAACTAATATGAAGATATATAAGTAGTGTATATCAATAAATAATAAATAAATAAATATATAGTTCTTAAGTTTTAATCTCATGTAAATGGAAGGTTAAACTTTAACCATAGGTTTTAATCTATAAAGTTATTAATATAGTTTTTGTATTGTTTGCCTTAAGTATAAAGTATAAGCAATTCAAATCAAAATCATAGTTATAGATTGTGACATTAGTTTCTAATTAAGTATAGATATGTGACAATATTAGGTTTTAATGTCAATTATGAATCATGGGATATGATTGCTCAGGAGTAGGGTACATAATACATGTTTGTTGGTTGTGCTTGCTAAGATAAAAAGTTAAAATGAACTAATGAAACATCTGATTATAAAAATACTTGGCTTGGCCAGATCCTTAAGGGGTATCCATTGATCAATATGTGGTATTGTCCCTAGTGGAGTTGCATATTGTCGCGATGTAGGTATATTTAGGGACTCATAGGTTGTTGGGGCTCGAAGTGGCAGTTCCCAACACTATAGTATTTATGTGTGTGTGTGTGTGTATATATGTCTATATATATATATATATATATTGTATGTCAAGACTGTGAGTTACCCCAAGTCTTAGGATGCCAAGACTCTGATATTTGATGGACTAATTCAAAGATGATAATTGAATTTTTTGCATTATATATTTGCATTAATGCATGCGAATTATTATTTTGTGTAGCATGCGCATGTGTTTGTGGTTTTACGTACTAGGTTTTGGTTCACTTCTCTTTATTTTTTAGTTGCAAGAAACTTAAATCAGTAGATAAATTACAATGATCTTAGAGACCATTATTATACTACCTTTGGGAAGGGAGGAGTGATGATTACACATGACATAAGAATTAGGATAGCTAGATTATTATTTCTTATAGTTAATGTTTATTATTTAAGAATTAATTATTTATAATTTGATGATAATTAGGCTTGTAGAATAATATATTTTTGTTATTAGAGGTTTTTATAGTGATATTTGGAGATTTTAGTTGTCAATTTATGCTTGAGACGTGTTATTAGATACTAGGGATACATGACAAGTTGTGATATCTTAAGTTTTGGGGTGTTACAAGTGAGGAGTGTAGGTGGTTTCTACAGTGGATGTCACGGATGTGGAGCTTAGTCAAGGTTGGTTTGTTTGTGACAAGAGAGATTGGCGAGTAGGGCTTATGTGTGCTGATAATAGGTGGGCAGCGTCATGTATGTGAGAGGATAGGCTAGAGGATTAGAATGGGCATATGGCCACTGTTTTTTTGTCCACTGCTGTATTGGGTTAGTTCTCCTCTTTTATAAACTAATACTCTAAATCTACTCTTGAATCTTTCGATTTCCTCAAATCCTCAAAAATTTAAACCTACTTAAAGTAGGCTTCGAACCCTCAATCTTAATTCCTTAATGTACTTTAACCCTTGTACTAAGCCACTATGCCAATAACTTTTTCTCATCAATCTATGAACATTAATTATATTTAAATTCTCCTTATGAGGTCCAACTTTATTTTTCATTTCAAGCCTAAGCCTAACTTGATCTAATTTATCAAAATAGCCCAATATACATGCTTAAAGATCATTTTAACACCATTCTTAAATTTAGTAAATCTCGAGTCTATTTTAATTAGTCCAGTTAAACTATTGTTAAGTCTCCTAATTTGGTTTTGACAATAACAAAATATATGATAAATTATTAGTGTGCAGATTATTTGAATCAAATAATTTTAGAACATAAAGGCTTAGCTCCACTTTATTGAATATATTAGAGAAATATATTCAATTCCGTTTCACTAAAGTTGGTTAATAAAATCTATAGGGATTTTTAAGGAGGTTAATTTTAATTAAGGTGGAATATTGCGATGGACAAATAAGTTGGATTAATTATATAGGTGGGGATCAATTTTAATTATGGAATTGTAACAAAAATTTGTGATATGATTATTTGAATATATTGATTATATGGTAGAGAAGTATTTTCAACATGAAGAATTTTATGATTAATAGCTAGTGACATGAAAGCAATATTTTCTAAGCAATTTGATTAAATCTCCATAATACAATTTGATATTAATGTAGATAGAGCCAATTAAAATGGATGTGGTCATGGATTTGCTTCAATAATTTTTAACATGGTATGTTAGTTATTTTAATGGGAATTACTAAGAGAAATATCCAAGATTTATTATAAATCAAGAGATAAGGTATGTTGGTTTCCAAATTCAAATAGAAGAAAATGAAGATATGGATAAGATAGAAAAATATGTTTAGAATTTTTTAAAGATATTTTTCTTAAATTCAAATTTTGAAGATTTGAAAGACATTTACAAGGGACTACTCTTTCAAATAAAGTGAGATATATATATCTATCATGAGATGAAGTTTTTAGTAGATATTTAAACTTTATGATGAAGTTTATAAAGAGAAATTTATTGTTGATATTTTTGGACGAATTTTTTAAGGATATATTTAGGGATGGAACCGGTGTGGGTTCAAAACGGGTTTTATGAAATCCAAACTTGCCTCTATAAGGTTTAATATTTTTCAAAACCCTATAGGGTTCTTGATCCTATAGGAGCGGATTTTTATAGGATTCAAAAGAGTTTATAGGGGCAGGTTTTTATAGAGTTTATATGGGATTAAGTAGAGAATAGATATTATATTTGTCAACTTACACAATAATAAAAATTGAGAATTAAATATGTTGTACAATATAAAACTTATATAAGATATGTATGTTGCATAAGTTAAGAGTAAATATTTTTATTAATATATATATATTACCGAGTTAGGTTTTCCATCGAGTTTTTTTGTAATTCCAAAACCCAACCTTAAATCCTATAGGGTTTTGAATTATATCTCAAAACTTAATCCTAAACCCTATATGATAATACCCTATGGAATTTTTATTGGGTTCAACGAGTTGGGTACCATTTAATGACTTACTTGGTTGCATCCCTAGATATATTCGAGAAGATGTTCAAGATGTTCATTAAGTTTGGAGAAATATCTTGAATTCAAATTCAAATAAGAGATGATGAAATTAAAGGATAAAAACAAATGCGGATTTTTTAGAGATATTTTTTTTTTGAATTTAAATTATGAAGATATGGTAGAGATTTACAAGGGATTTCAATTTTAAAATGCGTAGGATATATCTATCTATGTAAATGATAAGTTTTAAGTATATATTTAAGTTTTTTGGTGGAGTTTATCAAGAAAAAGTGCAGCAGGTATTTTTGGACGAATTTCACAATATTTATCTTTAGGATGTTGAAGGAGCAAAAGATATACACTTAGTATAGATTTGAATTTCAAAAATTCTCTTCATGCTGATTGTTAGAAACTTAATTAGAAACTGAACAAAAATGGTTTTCTCATTTTATTGTTATTGCATTTGTGCGAATGTTGTAAAGAGTTGTTTGATTATATCATCTTATTTTCCTTATATATATTATTGATATTGTAATTGAGTGGATGTGAAGTTAAGGAGTTCTTTGTGGTCTTGTGAATAGTATAGGGATAACCGGTGAGACAGAACAGAGAAACAATTGGATATTCTTATAACCTTTAATCGATTTTGATTAGTGAAAAGATTGAACTAGTGGAATGATACTGGTAAGGAGAACCAACTTTCTAGTAGTCAAGCTGGAAGAGAGCAGTAAGCAAAAGGTTGAAGCTTCATAAATCGATCGTCTAATCTTTTTTCTCTCTACTTTATTTAGTTTCTAATCTTTATTGCTTGAGTTTTTATTTTTACACCTAAAGTTAAACAATCAATCTTCAATTACTTATCACGCCGTTTAAGCTATTAAGAGAGATTTTGTTTTTAAATGGAAAAAGTTTAGGTATTTGCAAAAGATATCAATTCACCTCTCCCTCTTGATATCTTATACGAGACCTACAAATATTTTCCAAATTGAATACAGATCCATTTGATACTTTATTGGACTATTTAAAAAAAATATTTTTCTAATGAAACTCAATTATTTAGAGGCCTATAATTTATTAAATTATATGTATATTTTTAGCTATTATCTAATTCGACCTTAAATGATTAATTGAGTTGACGTGGACATTTTTGAAACTTTGTATTTTTTAATTTTTTCAAATATTTTGGGGTTTTTTTTTTTTTTTTGTGTAAACCTAGCCCAAAAGTAAAAAGAAACTAAAATTAAAATAAATGATGGTAAAAATGGAGTGTCTATAAAGACTACTGAAAAATTATTGAGGGATTTGGAGCAAAAGTTAGAAGAAAGATTTGAAAGACATAGTTTAATCATCTAAAGATTAGATACTCAATTAATGCAAGTAGTAGAGCTTTTGACCAGCACACTGGTGTATGTAGAGGAAAATTCTTCTGACTTTACTAAGGATGAGAAAAAACCAGAATTGCTAGTGATTGTGCTTGAAAATTCACAAGTAGATTGCAGTTCTCAAGTAGTAAGAGAGGTGAAGCAAAAGGAAGAAAAACCAGGTTGAAAAATAGTAATTGGGAAACTTACCCAATTGACCATAAAGGGGTCTGTAAACCCTACTTTTAAGCGGCCTATGATCTAACTAAGAGTACTTCCCGAACGTTCCTAAGGATCAACTAAACTAAGAACTCAAGTTTACATTTGGAAATGAACTTTTTTTTTTCCAATTCAAAAGTCTATTATCGATAAAACCCGAACTTGAAAAACTGCAAGCTCTAAAGTCACTTAAGACCCTAAACCCTAAAACAATTAAGGATTTTTAACCCTAAGCGACTAATTGATAATTTAATTTGAATAATTTCATTCAACTTTAGAAAATTTCACAACTTTAGAAAATTTCACAATTTTATAAGAATTGAATCATAATTTACAAAATAATGCAAGGAGTAAATCCTAGAACAATTTTCTATAAGACAATGCCCTTATCTTCATGCCTAAGCCTTACATATAAATAAGTAGACCAACCAATCACCTTAAATGACTTATCAATTGAAAGTTGGGATTATTTATCAATTGATATCTTATCAAAATCTAGTAATAAGATACTTTCCTTATCACCTCTTCACTTATACTACATATGAACAAATTATCATAAGATTTCAGATGCTTAACTTTAATAAATGAGACAAGACAATTCCATGCCAAAAAGGACACCCTTATGGCCGGTTTGAACAAGCAAGAAAGGGGGGCCATATTCTTGTCTTTCATCCGTCAATCACTTTATCTTATACTCCACTATTCACCTCTTAATACTTACATCATCAATAGTTGCAATTGTTGACTTTTGTGTAAGTTACAAGACAACCAAATCAAGCTTCTTAAACACACATTTATCCCATTCCCCAATCGGCCACTTTTTCTCCCATTTCTCTCACTTTTAATTTCATTTTCACTTCCTTTTTCTCTCACTTGAAACCAACACAAAAGTGGAAACAAACATACTCCACAAATCCTTCACTTTGCCACCACTTTCAAGTACACTCACACTCATGGCACACTTAACTTCTTCTTATATCCTTCTTTTCCAACATTTAAAGCTTCTTTAGGATCCTCAGAACATTCCATAAACCCTACCTCCAAGGATCACAACTCAGGTTTCGAAAAAGGTGCAAGAAGGAGGAAGTGAGATAAAGAGCATAAGTGGAACCTTAGTGCACAACCTCCATACTTTTGCTTTGTGGACGAGTAAGTGTTTTTTTTTTTTTTTTGTGTTAGTAGGTTAGTGTTCGTGTTAGTAGGTTATGAGTGTGAACATAAGTTGGTATAACATCAAAGACCACTCTAAAAAACAAACTCATGAAATCCTTACATGAAGCTGTAATATGAGCATGTAAAGTTAGTATTTTGTAGAGATACTTGTTTAACACTTTGAATGGAAGATTTTAAGATGAGAAAATCTTGAAACAAGAACTTGAATGAAAGAGGAACATGCTGGATGTGAGGATTCAAAGGTCATTTGGATGTTGGTTTCATTTCTATTAAGTTGAACATGCTCAAATCTAGACTTAAGTTAATAAAAAATCCATCACATGAAGTCTTATGAGGAAATCAACTTTGTAAGACATGAGCTATGATGTGGAAATTGTAATAAGTATGAGATCTACTATTTTTATGAAAAGTATGAGTCAAATAACCCTCTTATGGAAAAGAAGTCAAGCTAAGATTTGACTACAAGTAACCTAGGTTCATGATCTAATACCAAGTCAGAAAACCAAGTCGGAAGCTCTCATATTCATACCGAATAAATCTGGAACATCCTTAAAAGACACTTAAAAATATGATAAAAGTAAGAAAACAAAGTGAAAAGACCAACCAAGGTAAGTATGATAAGTATATTAAGCTTAAAACTCAAAACTGACCTTAAAATTTCCAAAACGGGCCTCATACATCAAGTTGAACCACTCTTAAATTTTTTACCAGCAACTTGACACATCAATAAGAGTGGTTTTAAGACTCTCAAGAAACTTACAAGACACTCCTTAAGCCTAATAAAGTGGTTAAATTTGAGTTGCATAAAAAACAAGCCTATTTGATAACTTAAGCTCACTTAAGAGCCCAAGAAGTGGTTGATAGCCTTAGGAGTATAAATCAAGGTTATAAATTTGACCTCAAAGAGTATTTTGAGCTTAGAATGAAATCTTAAGGCTAAGCCCAAAGGATTTCCCAAGTTACCAAAAAGCTCATTAACCAAACAAAGCCCAAAAGCACTCCAAATCATGAGGATTACTACTATTCTGACCTATGGATAGATTTTTGTACCTCATTTTGAAAATCTAACCTCACCACGTTAAAGTACACTTAAAAACAACGAAGATTGACTATAAAATCGGATTTAAAATGAGAAAGTTATATGTAATTAAACTTTTAAGTAAAATCAAGAAAGACAAGAAAACTAGTTGAGAGTATAACGTAAGGGATTTTAGCTTAGTTTCCTAAGTTTTATTTCAATCCCTTATAGTATTATGATTTTGATGACCAGGGGACATCGCGTACGAAGATGACTTGCCCTAGACTACTTTAACTGAACGCATGGCGGAGTGAGTAAATTCCTGATGACTCTTTACTTGATTTTGCTTATAGAATAGATGCACCTAAACTTATATATATAAATTGGATGCTTGTGGGATATGGGAAATGCATGTGTATGAAATTGTGATTGAATGCTATGACTTATTAATCATATAGTAATGGAAATTGTTTGTGACAATTTATACATGCAAGTGTATGGAATGAAATTGTTTGATTACCTTGAAAAATCAGATTAACTATTTGTATGATTAAGAAATAGGATGAATCATGCATTCCCCATAATTGCATTCGGATAACACCGATTGTCGCTTTACGTAGAAGATGGGAAGGGACTCACAGGAGGAAGGGCTTCTTGCAGGATTAGGCATTAGCTATATCATCATTTTTATTAAGTTTCTGTCTTAAGCTGATGAGCTTACTAGGTACCGGGAGACGCCAACCGTCGGCAAAGGGCTGTGTCTTGTGGCTTCTGCTTAAGGCGTGTGTTTGTGGATTACAGAGGCTACCACACCACTAGACTTGGGATTTTAAAAATATGATTTGTTATTCGGTAAAGAAAGTATATCCATACATATATATATATATATATATATAGTTTTGTTTTGGCTTAAGCACAATAGTATAAATGAAATAAAACCCAAGGTCTAAAACCCAGATTTTGGTTTGGGTCAGTTAATTATCTCCAAACCTCGACTATAAGGGGCGTAATTTTGAGTTGTATGCAGTTCCTAGGCCACTGCATGCATTGTTTGGCATACTAATTGTTCATGCATTCATATAATTGTGCATCTAATAAATTTCTGCCATGTGGTATTGATGAGGGTATTTATCTTACTAAACTTAAGCTCACACCCCAATAGATTTCTTTTGTTGCAGGATAACCTTTTCACTAATCCGGGCAAAGGGATACCGTGGTAAGTCTCATGTAGAGACGGGTTGGAGCGATTAGGGAGCGTATAGGAGATTTTGTAAATGCTTTTGTAGATAGTTATTTACTTTTATTTTATTCATAACATATTTTAAAGTCTATGATACAGTTCCTATTATGAATTACATTTGTTTGTAATATTCATTTGGTGAGCGATTAGGGAGCGTATAGGAGATTTTGTAAATGCTTTTGTAGATAGTTATTTACTTTTATTTTATTCATAACATATTTTAAAGTCTATGATACAGTTCCTATTATGAACTACATTTGTTTGTAATATTCATTTGGTGTGGATCTTACGAGTCCACATCTCTAGTTAATTTATACCATATAAGTAATTTTAGTTAAATTGCTCTATATTACTTATCTATGGGCTTGGTGGTAATATATAGTAGAAGGAGCCTTATGTGGGGTATGAAAGGCCTGCGATCAACAAGGGGGTTGATAGTAAATCTTTGTACGGTACACAGCGACTTACCACGACAACGATACTATTAGGTCGTGATAAGGTTTGAAAGGTTGAAAAAATAATTTCAAAATGTTGTGAGGACTTTCATCTTAACATAGCATGTCAATGCCGTACAACTAACGTTAGGCAAGGAGGTTGAAACTAATGACTCACTAGCTTTTACATCAAATTCGAAAGAAAAAGAGGTATGAAAAAGGCGCATTCATGAAGAATGTGAGCTTACTACCAGACCAAGTATGCACTATGTACCTTTTCTAGAACACTTATTTAAATGAAAAACTGATGATGATTATAAGTCATGTCTAGCAATGTTTAAGAAGCTAGAAATTAATATTCCCTTAGTGGACTTACTAGAACAAAAACCTCGTTGTAGACACTATTTGAAAGAAATAATGGATAAGAAAAAGAAAATTAATGTACAAAAAATAGTCATGTTGACTTAAGCCTGCATTGAAGTATTGAAAGACATTCTCCCCCCCCTAAATTAAATGATCTAAGAAAATTCACTTTAGATTACACCATAGGACATGAAAACCTTAAGAATGCATTTGGTGATATGAGTGTAAGTATAAATGTGATACCTTTCTCTGTTGTAAATAAATTAGGATTAGGGAATGCAATTAAAAGAATTGAAATGATAATTCAATTAGCTGATGGTTCCTTTAGAAGACCTAAGGGGATGATTGAGAATATACTTTTAAAAGTGGATAAATTTACATTCCCAACAGACTTTGTAGTATTGGATATAAAAAAAGATTTAGAACTTCCTATTATCTTAGGGAATCCATTCTTAGTTACAGTAAGAGCTATAATTGATGTGAAAAATAGTAAAATGGTATTGAGGATTGGAAATAATGAGCTTCACGTAAATATTACAAAAAGATGAAAAAAAGAAAGATTCTCAAGCCACTAAATCAATTATGACATGAGACATGTCATTCAAGGTAATAATTAACTTTGATGATTAATTGGAAGCTCTAAGATAAATTTTCCAAAAAAGTTGTCTTAAGAATTTGAACCACCTTAGGAAAAAGAGTAGATAGCATTGAGTCAACAATGTTAACAAGGGCGCTTGTTTTCCCATATCCTTTATTTTATTTTGTTTTGTTTAATTATTCCACTTGCAATTATTTTTACCTAGCAACTTACATAATTTTTTTTTTTTTGCTTTTAATCATTTTATCTCTTCAAAGCTTATATGGTGTTTTATGGTTAAAATTGCAAGAATTAAGTTAAAAAAAAAATAGTTAAGGACAAATCATGAAAGCGAGAATGAATTAAATAATTGAGAGGATCACAAGTGGAAAACACACTTGTGATATAGGGCATAATCCTCTCGAATCATAAGTAAGGATTTGGAAGCAATTAATAATACAAGAGGACCATAGGTAAGAACTACACTTGTGATCTAGGGCATGTTTTTCTTATTATTTAAAAGGAAAAAAGAAAAAATAGTGTCGAGAGAATCGTAGGTAAGGATTACGCTTGTGGTCTTCAACCATGATCCTCGAATAAGATTTTTAAATTTTCAATTGTTTTATTTTTCAAAACAAAAAAAAAATAAAAAAATCCCTTCCTTTGCCTTATGCTTTCCACTTAACCTCTCTCATTCATCCATGTTTTAATTATATGTGAATGTATTCTCTAATTGATTGGCTAATTGAATACATAAAAACAAGTGGTTGGTTATTTTTCATGGGACATGGAATATTCAACTTATAAACTTAGCATGACATTCCTATCTTTTATTTTCATAGTTTTGAAATTTTTTATAAATGTTTACACTCTCTAGAATGTTTCTTCATAAAAAAAAAAAAAATTATGTCTTTTTGCAACTTGATGGAGTTAAGAATTTGATTTGTTAGATTAGTCAAATTGGTGCAATTTACAATTTAGTAATTAAACTTGATTTGAATTATGTTGTTTTGGCTCTAAAACTATGAAATTAGAAACTAATTAATCATCTATTTGATTTTGTGCTTGATTGTAATTAATCGGTTTCTACTTTTTCTTCATAAATGTTATGCTAGGGTTTTCATAATAATTCCTTACACTTGTATAATTTCTTGCTTAATACTATAATTCAAGTGTAGGGAAGATATCTCTATTGATATGAACTTGTTTCTTTCCTATTTTACAAGAACATGCTAAGTGATCTAGAGATAGAGAGGAGACTTTACAGGATGTGCTTTTATAATTTAATTTGTTAACTCGGTTTGCTTGACATTGATATTTTTTGTAGTTGGCAAAACATTGTTCCTACCAATTTTATACTACTTTTTATCGAACTCTTCTTATTTACAAGTGAAGTAGTATTGGAATAGTCTAGCAAAAAGCTTAGGAGTAGTTTTAGTTTTTAACTTTCTTTTATGCATTTTACTTTTTAAGTTTTTTTGTTTTTTGTTCTTATGTTGTAAGGCTTTAGGACTTCAATTGTATTATGGAATCTAGCGGCTTTAAAGGGCAATTTCAGATTCAGTGTTAGAACTAAAACCAAGGAAGTTTCAATTCCTTCTTATCTCTTTTCCATTATTTTCCCTTATTAATTTTTGTGCCTTTTATTGATTATTTGTATATTGGGATAATGTACAATTTAAGTGTAGGTGTAAGAAATAGAGTAATTAAGCACTAATAGAAAAATCTATAAAAGCATGTGAACTAAATTGATTAAATCTCATGCTTAGGATTTTTGCAAATAAATTTTTTGAGAAATATATAATTAATTTATTTATATTGCACATCTATGCACCATTATTTTTCACCTAATTAAAAAAAAAAAGCAGCTTTTGGGATAATTTTTCGATGAATTTTACTTGATTATTTCAACTTTTCTACATAATGCTAGAATTGAATAATGAAATCTATGTGAAGTGCATAGTTTTCTATCATTTAAGCTTAGATTTATATATTTGGAACTAGAGTGAACATTACTGATTAGGAGCTAGTTGTGCATATTTTACTTTAGTGTATACTCACTCTTTAGAAGCCTAGAGAGCCCTCTGATTTCTAATAAATGAATGAATTATGCCTGTCTATTGAAAGTTTTTTGAAAAATCAAATTAGTTAGAGGTGATTGCAAAATAATAATAATAATAATAATAATAATATGAGTTGGTAAGAATTGACCTTAGTCCCTTAGAAGAGTAAGGTTTTTTTTTTTTACCACCAACGTAAGAAAGTTAGTTAAAATTAGTAAGGATCGACCTTATTCTCTTAGAAGAGTAAAATAGTTTTCCACTATCAATGTAAAAATTGAAATGGTATGGATCAATCGTAGTCCATTAGAAAAGCTAGGTTTTTTCCTACTACCAAAATAGTTATATTTAAATAAAGGAATTGAGTTGAATTGAAAAATCTTCTAATGTAAAATTGAAAGAAGTAAGGGGACAATCAAGGAACTGATTGATGTAATATGCATTTGTTTTTAATTATTATATGTAGAGAGGTGAAAAAAAAAAAAGAATGCATACCCTTTAGTTTTAAACTGTAGATAGCTCTTTCTTAAATTAAGTTTATGTTTATTCTAATTTTCAATTTAATCTTTATTTAAATGATGTGGTTTAACTCCAATTGATATAGATTAAATGTTGAATTTTGGTATGATTTCTATAGCCAATACATATATTGTCTAAATGTATTCTAAGGGCATGTAAAGATGGTTGAGTGAAATTTGATGGAATAAAAAGTTGTTAGAGCCTTGAATTTCGATATTTATAAGGATGAAATTTGATGGAAGAGTATGCGCTTTTGTTCATGAATAGACTATGTGCGATATTCTATAATTTATGCGTTTAATGAATTTTTGTCCTTAAGAGTCTTACAATGCTTTATTTATTTTGCTTAAGAAGCAAAAACTTAAGTATGGGGAAATTTGATGGATGTATAAACACTCATATTTTATAATTGATTTATAATGCTTTTGTAGGTGTTATTGAATTCAAGGCTTAATTAGTTTATATTATGATTTGAGTCTTTATTTGATTGATTTGAAAAGATTTATGATTTTGGACAAAGTTTTTCAAGATTTGGAGATGATATGAATGAGTTTTGAAGCCTTCGAAAGGACTATACTCATGAATAATGACCGTGCATTGAAATCACGAGCAAAGGAGTAAGAAATGAAGAAGAAATTGGTGTCTAGAGAGGATCAAGGTCAAGATCATGGTCATGGTCTTAGGTGTGATTCTCGAACTTCAATTATTTTGCAATTTTTGAAGCATAGAAAGACTACCAGCAATGTGATCCTAGGGCGTAGTGATGTAATGCCTTGTGAATCTTTTATTTTTGGATAGATTGGAAGCTTAAAAGTTACCCTATAGATGTACTTCTATAACAAGGCCTTGTAAACACAATTAAATACAACTTTTATCATTCTAGATCATTCTTATCCATTTTATTCTACTAGAAGTAGGTTTTAAGAACATCTTTTAGAGTAGCTTTTAAAATTTAATATAGGAGGTGATAAGACCAATATTTGATCTTGAGTTAGGGTTTGGAACTCTTAAAGGTTATATTTATTCTCTTTTATGTATTTTTGATTTGGATATTGTGTACCTATTATTTCTTACGTGCTTAATTTAATATTGTTTATTAGATGATTGAAATTATCAGTTAATGAATTATGCCTATTGTTTAAGTCTTTAATTCCCTAATCATGATAACAAGTATTTTGATTTTGTTGGAATATTTGTTAATTAGGATTGAGTCACGAAACCTTTACCAATTGTTTATTGTAAATTGAATGATTTGAATTAAAGAAGATACAACATATGTCTTTAATTCAATTAAGGTTTAGGAATTAGAAAAGATTAATATAATTTATCTCTTGTTTAGCGATAGAAAAGATAAATCAGTTAATCCTGAGTATTCACTTCGCTAGAAGGAATTCTTAATACTTAATTGCTTTTAAACTTGTTAAAGATGTCTATGTTAACATTAACTAGTATCCTAATTATTTGGTTGACGATTGAATCCCTTAAGATGTTCAGTGTCTAAATCAATTTATTTTTTTAGATTAGTTTTCATAATTTAATTATTTTATAGATCATTGGTTTTATTTGTCTAGATTTAGACAGGACTAATACTAATAAAAATTAAACGTCATTCCTTGTGGGTTTGATCTAGTTCTCACTAGTTTTATTACTACATACGTGACTTAGTGTACTTGCTAGTAAAAATATGCTTTTCTTGTAAAAAGTAGTATTATAAAAATTAAAGTTAAGTTAAGCATATTAAGGATTATAGGAAACATCACCACATCGAACAAGTTTGTGTTTATGAGCATGTATAGATGTGTAAAGTTATTTAAAATCCTGAAGAACTGAAAAGATTTGTAGCATATCGACTAGTGTCGAGCCACCTCAACCAGTTAAAGCAGTTCTTGACATTCCTACCAGTGATCTCCATGCTAATCTTTAGAGAAGATTCGTATCTATATCTTTTAGTGAATAGTTGAGCCCTCTCCTCCATTTTGGTTTGTGATGAGGGAAGAGAATACCAACCTATTTACTATGTAAGTCACATCCTTCAAGGACTAGAAACTATATACTCTAGGGTAGGGAAATTCACCTTAGTAGTGGTGACCATGACAATGCAATTGTGACCATAATTCAAAGCACACCAGGTCGCTGTCTTGACCAACCAACCATTGTGAAACATATTGTAGAAGCTAAAGATGTTGAGTTGGACAGTAAATTAAGAGCTTAGATCATATGGAGTCTAATATCAACCATGTGAGGCTATCAAGGCACAAGTCTTAATAAACTTTATAATCGAATACACTAAGGTTGAAGAAGCATCGGTTGAAGGTGATAGGATGGTGTGGACTCTCCACATTAATGGCTTGTCTACTTGAGGGGGGAGTAAGGCAAGACTTACGCTGAATGGATTACATAAGGTATATATGCACTCAAGTTTGGATTTAACGATGCCCTTATAGCTAGCCTAACATTGGCAAGAGACATCAGTACTGAAAAACTAAAGATTTTTTTAGATTCCATGCTTATGGTGTAGTAGGTCAAGGAAGTAAGAAGTAACGAGAGAGGGTATGACCAAGTATTTATAGGTAATTTAAGCCCTCATGTTGAAATTGCCCTCTTCGATCATCAATAAGATCCCTTAAGCTGAGAATCTGCAACTAACAAACTATCAAAGTTAACCTCCTTTATTATCCCAAATTGGAGGGGATAGATAAGAGAATCTTTGTGGAGTACCTACTAGAGAGGGGTATTGACAAGCAACACTAAGAGGTCCTTAAAATATATTAGTACTAATCGAGCCATGTTGGTGGACCCCATTCTAGATTATTTAAAGCAAAAGAATGTCCATCAAATCAGAAGGAGGCAAGGAAGTTGATGTACAAAGCTACAAATTATACCTTAGATGATGACATCTTGTACAAAAGAGGCCTCAACCTTCCCTTCCTTTAATTTCTCTAACCTAAAGAGGATCAGTATGTCTTAGAAGAGCTACATGTTGGAATTTTCAGCAATCATATCAAGAGTTAAGCTCTTTAGATTTGAGCTCTTCAACTTAGTTATTACTGGCTTAATGAAGGAGGATGCAAAATAGAGGGTTTTAGGGTGCATGTAACATCAAAAGTATGCTCTAATCAATCGCACACTAAGCACTAACCTCTAGCCTCTCACAAACCTATGGCCTTTTACTTAGTGGGGTATAGATATTCTCAACCCTTTCCTTAAAACAATTGGCCATAGACTATACATTATAATTGCTATCAATTACATTACTAAATGGGTAAAGGTAGAAGTGGTGGCCGAAATTACAAAGGAGAGCATCGAGTCTTTCTTCCTCAACTACATCCTTATCTAATGGGCTTCGGGGTATTGACCCAACCCAGCTACTAAGGCCAAGCTCACTTACTTGCCAACTCATTCTGTTTGCCGCGTCGAATGACCCTATTTCTTCCAGCTAGAGTGTCGAGAAATAGAAGGCTCCATCCTTACCCATACTTGACCAATTATTTACTCGGCTTCATGTCTACCGGTATATCGAGATATCATGTTTCCAAGAATGATCCACTCAGCAAGACACGGGGAAACTAGTGTCGACTAACTTACGTTTCCAAGAGTTAGATCCACTCAGCAAGATATGGAAAGACTAATGTTGACTAATTTTAGAACTTGGAAATTATGGGCTGTCCTCTCTAGTGTCTCGACTAAGCAATGCGGGACTACTTCTAAGGTGCGCTGAATGATTGCATGTCGACTTCCCCCTGTAAAACATACAGTTTTATATTTTTGTACACATTTGTCTTTATTTTATTTATGGGCCTAATTCTTTAGGATTTAAAGCCTTGCACATTATTTACAGTTTTGCCACTAGGGTTTAGGACGTACTATAAATAGCAACATTTGTAACAATACATACATAATAGAAGAACATTAATGAAAACCCCCCTTTGAGGCTTTTCTCTCAAAAAGCTCTCTCCTATCAGCTCTTATCAATCCCTTTAGTAAAAATTGTGGCAGGCAACCCTATTACTCAAACCGGTATGTCACATCTGGTGAGTCTTAGGTCATATAGAATCTAGCTGATACATTATATTCGGTTAGGTGGCTCACAGATTCACTAAAACCTTCACTAAACCTACTTTATTTTCGTTCCTTCGATAGGATTGGACCCACCCCGATGGTCGACCTTGTTTATCCTTAATGCGGTTCATATCATTATTAGTTCAACATTACCTATGCCTTCATCATGGATAATGGAACTTAGTTTGCTAACCACAAGTTTTGAAACTTCTGCAAGGAATACAATGTCAATGTCTACTACACTTTAATAGTACACCCTTAGTTCCATAGGGAATTTAAACTAGTGAATAGTTTAAAGAAAAGGGTGGACCAAGCTAAGGTAAGGTAGGGGGATGAGCATGCCAATATACTCTAGGGATACCGAACTTCTCATAGGACCTTAACAAGAGAAACCCTTTTTGACTTACCTTTAGGTCAAAAGCTGTACTACTCATTATATTAGAACTCTCCTATATTCAAACCCAATCCTTTTACACGATGGCAAACTAGACCATCCTCTATGCCAACTTGGATACTGTTAAAGAAGTTCATGACTTGGATAAAGCTTAAATAGTTGCTTACCAACAAAGAGTAGCTTAGTACATAAAAAGTCAAGCATAAGGTCTTTCGACCTAGTGACCTAATCTAAAGGAAGCTAGAGGCCACTAGATCATGAGAAGGGCAAGGGAAGTTAGCTTTTAGCTAAAATAACTTGGTTAGAGTTAAGGAAGCCTTTGGTAACAGGGCATATAGGTTGGAATGACTTGATGGCCAACTTATATGGAGGACATGGAATTTTGGGACTTTTACCTCTTATTTGGAAAAATATGGAAAAGTGGAAGGAAGGAAGGACTGTTTTGCACAAAATTTTCTACAGGCCCCATAAAACTCATTTGCTTCAATTTGGAGAAAATTAGAAAGGAAAAGTTATAATGTTATGTAAATGCTCCTTTTTAAAAAAATATGTTTTAGAAATTTAAGAATATTTTTGGAATTTAACAAGGTTTTTTTTTTTCTTTTGGCTAAAGGTAATTTAACAGTTTAAAATGTATATTTTATTAACTTTCTATCCACAATCATTCCTTCCTATTTACTTTCTATCCAAACATCAATTTTTCTTCCATTTTCTTTTCTCCCTATTTCTTTCCACTTATTTTCTTTTCTTCCAATTCTTTCCATTATGCCAAATTCGATTGAGCTCATGTACCTTATTGTGTTTGTAACACGATGGTTATTAATGAAAGTTTACCATTTCTCTAAGATTTATTTATCATGTTCTTTACATGTTGATTATCTTGAGCTTATGATAAGCTTTCCCAAAACTCCTCGAGTCCCAGCCCTTAATAGGGTGAAGGGCCTCACATGCATCAAGTATTGACCCCTATTAGTGGTGATTGACTTCGGATGGCATCAAGTCCTAGCCCTTTCCTATGAACATGGACTCTTGATTATTTAGCCTCTTTAGGCCTCATTAGTTAGATCTTCCAATTCGACCCTCTTTGGTAACCTCATTGATAGACTTAGGTCAATACATCCAAGGAACCCCTTCTGGGTAAGGGCATACCCCTTTACTACCCTTATCTTGGAGTGTTTGGATAAGTTAAACCTAGGCATTTTGATGTATCTAGGAGCTTAGTTATCAATAAGATTTACTCTAGGAGATTAGAACCAATGGGTCCTTTCAAATATCAAAGAAAATAGAATGGTAAGGTCAGCAACTGAATGCAGTAGTTGACGTGAAGTTGCTCAAAGGATATGACTCACTTACAAACACAACATGACTTGGCACTTCACTTGATGTAACGTACAAACTAATTCTAAGGCCCACCCGCCGCTAATCTTAAGCTATTCGGCAAAAATAGATAAGAGTGTATGGAAATGGACTTAGAGAGGAATATCTCGCAAGGACCAAGTATATTCAATATCTGTAAGGAAAGTCTGATGATTCTGACTATAAGGAGAATGGACTATTTATAGTAAGTCCCTAGGGTAAGATTACAAATAAAGAAAATTTTAAAAAGGCTTACATAAAAAAAGGATTCATAGTACATACCAAAAAGGGTAAATAAGACAAACGACAAAAAGGGAAAATAGTACAATGTTAGGTGAAAAGGACAAGTGGCAGCTTGTCGATGGTCTCATACTAAGGAATCTTTAGGCGCAGTAGCTAAGATGGATCATGACATAGCAGCACCAGGTTGTTGGGATGAATAAGGAATATCGTAAGTGTTAGTGGTAAGCTAAAAGAGAAGTACTCGGCTAGCAGTAACCTATGTCTCGGTACTTGGCAGGAAAGTCTCACCAACTGAGAGTTTGAGTAGGACTTGGTATGTAAGGCTTAGGTCCTCATCACTTAGTAAAGAGTTCTTGGCAAGGGAGAAGTTGGCGTCAGCATAAGGGTCAAATTAAAGTAGAGTATACCCACTTGGAGCTCTCAAGGAGTTTAGCCACCATTCTGCTATGTACTATTTCTTATCCTCGGCAAGCTAACGAGAGAGAATTCTCTCAACGAGTGACTAAAGGCCTTGAAGGCGTACGTTGTTGAAAGGACTAGTAGTTGACATTATATCAGTTCTCTAGGGTTATTGAAGATTTTCCCTCAAATCTTAGCTCTCTTCTTCATCAAGTATATAGGGTGTCAAGTCAGCTACATTAAAAGTAGTAGATACACTATATCTATTGAGTAGCTTAAGTTCATATGCATTGTTATTGATGTGCTTAAGGATCTTAAAAGGTCCGTCTGATCTAGGGGAAATCTTGTTCGTTCTCTTCCTAGGGAAACGCTCCTTATTGAGGTGAACCTAAACAAGGTCTCTGGAGCTATAAACCACTTATCTCCTTCCTTAGCTTCCTTACTCCTTTTGCTGGGCTACAGTTTATACTGGTTATTTGGCAACCTTTTGATGCAACTTTTGGAATTCCTCGGTGCGCTACAGGTCGAATTGACTTTCCCATTGAACGGTTGGGCTAATAGCTTATCCAGGGGTAAGTTCGGGTTAAGTCTATAGATAACTTCAAAAGATGACCTTCCTGTTGAGTTGTGAACTGATTAGTTGTAAGCGAGCTCAATGATAGGTAAGCATAGGTCCCAATCATGTAAGTTCTTCTCAACAGTTACTCATGGAAGGTTGCTGACTATTCTATTTATTACCTCAGTTTAGCTGTCTGTCTAAGGGTGGCAAGAAGTATTGTACATAAGCTTAGTGTCGAGTTTCTTCCATAGGGTTTTCTAGAAGAAACTTATGAACTTCGAGTCATGGTCGGACACAATACTTCTCGACAGTCCGTGCAATTGCATAATTTCTTGCAAAAAGAGGTTAGCAGTAAATAAAACATCATTAATTCTATGGTAGGAAATGAAGTGGCTCATCTTGCTAAGCCAATTGACCATAACCATAATTGAGTCATGTCTTCTTAGTGTTTGGAGAAGGTTGAGCATGAAATCTATGCTTAAGTCAGTCCATGGCCACTTAAGGATGGGCAGGGATGTGTACTCTCCATACGGCTCTCTCCTCCTTTTTGAATGTTTACACACCTCGCACCTCTCAAGAATTTAGCGCATATCCTTCTTTATCCCAGGCCAGTAGAAGTGTTCTTTCAATATTTCAGCTGTCCATTTTTTTCTCCAAAATGGCCGGTTAAGCCTCCAACATGAGCTTTTCGGACGAGTAGCTCTCTAACCAAACCACTTGGCATACAAACTTGCTTGCCCTTCATTGGAAACCCTTAGCTCAAGTAGAACCCATCTACAATTCCAACATTTCACTTGGTTACTAAGGGCCTAAAATATGGATCATATTCATACTGATGGGGTAAGGTGCCAAATCTAAGTGCCTTGGCCTACATAGTCGTAATAAAGGTATGATGACGAGAAAGAACATCAGCTACCGTGTTTATGCTCCCTTTCTTATATCAGATAACGTAGTAGAAAAACTCTAAGAACTTGACCCATTTGGCATTAGCGCCGAGAAAGTTTTTATTGACTTTAGAGGTGTTTAAGAGATTCATGATTTGGGTAGATGATGAATTCTCTCGGCAACAGGTAATGTTGATGGTTCTATAGTGTTTGTACAAGGGTATAGAACTCATTATCATATTCCAAGTAATTCAAGGTAGCTCCTCTCAGTTTCTTACTAAAATAAGCAATGGGTTGACATTCTTGCATAAGAATAGCACCAATGCTGACTCTTGACGTGTCACATTCTACCTCAAAAACTTTCTTAAAGTCTGGTAAGGTGAGTATTAGGGTCAATGTCAACTTTGATTTTATGTCTTCAAAGCTCTTTTGAGCTTTCTTTGAGCACTTGAACTCACAATTCTTCCTAGTCAATTAATGGTGCAGTTATGGAACTAAAGTTCCGAATGAATCTCTGATAGAACAAAGCTAGACCATGGAAACTCTTGACTTCTATAGCATTAGTTGGTGTAGGCTACTCAAGTATAGCTCTAACTTTCTTGTCATCTATTCGGACTCCTCCCTTTGATACAACATATCTAAGGAATACGACTTCACTTTGACATAACACACATTTCTTTAAGTTGCTGAATAACTTCTTGGCATGGAGAACGTCGAATACTAATATTAAATGCTCAATATGGGAGGTGAGGTCAGCATTGTAGACTAGAATGTCATTGAAGTAAACCACAACATATTTGCCAATTAGTGCCCTCAGTATGTGATTCATGAGCCATATAAAAGTAGTTGGTGCATTTGTTAGACCAACGGCATCACCAACCACTCAAACAGACCATCCTTTGTTTTGAAACCAGTTTTCCATTCATCGCCAAGCCTTATTTGTATCTGATGATAGCCACTTTTTAGGTCAATCTTTGAAAAGATGCAGGCACTATGTAACTCACCAAGCATGTCATCAAGTCGCAAAATCAGATATTTGTACTTAATGGTAATTTTATTGATGGCTCGATTGTTGATGCAAATTCTCCATGATCCGTCCTATTTCGGCACTAGCATGGCTGGTATGACATAAGAGCCCATGCTCTCACGGACATATCCTTAATCCATTAACTTGTCCACTTGCTTCTTTAGCTCGATTGCTTACTCAAGCTTGAGCCTATAGGTAAGTTGGTTCGGCATCATAGCTTGTAGCTAAAGGTCAATGTAATGTTCAATGCCTCTTAAAGGCGATAAGCATTTCGGCAAGAAATAGGTCAGCATACTCTTGTAGCAATATCTGTACTTTAGTAGGTAAACTTTTGGCTTCTTTCAACTCTAAAAGTTTTCTAACTAAAAGGAGCATATACTCTTCAGCCTTGACTTCATGGGCAAAATGAGTGTGGGAAATCACTAAGGACTTCCGCTATAGTGATTTGATGACCTTCTCTTGTGACTCCTGCATCTCCTTAGGACTCATGGGGGTCAGTATAACCTTCTTCCCATCCTTTTGGAACATGTTGGTGTTCTTATACCCATTGTGTAATATTCTTAAGTCAAACAGCTAGTGTCGGTAGAGTAAGATGTGCGAGGCACACATTGGAAGGACATCACACAACACTTTGTCCTTGTACCTATCACCAATGGTAATTGATACTCTAACCTGCTTGGCAATGGGTAAGCCTCCTTTCTCATTTAACTAATGAATCTTGTATGGCTCAGGGTACAGAAGGGTTAGTAATTTCATGGCCTTAACTACCCTTTTTGCTATGACATTGGTACAACTTCCTTCGTCAATGATTAAGGTGCATAGCTTGCCATTTATTCAACAATTTGTATAAAAGAGGTTCTCCCTTTACTTATTTTCAACGGCTACAAAAGTGCTAAGAGATCGTTGAACAACAAAAGAGTACTAGGCTCTTGCTTTAGGAGATATTAGGGCATCGGGGTCTTCTTAGAACTCTTCTGGCGTCTGGCCAACTTCTACCTCTTCCTCTCTCTCACTAGCACTCTTCACTTCAAAGTGAGGCCTATCTCCCTTGATCGTCATGACATGTCGGTTTAGACATTGACTAGCTACGTATCTATAGTCTTCCTCTCTCTCACTAGCACTCTTCACTTCGAAGTGAGGCTTATCTCCCTTGATCGTCATGACATGTTGGTTTAGACATTGACTAGCTACGTGTTTATAGTCTTCTTCTCTCTCACTAGCACTCTTCACTTCAAAGTGAGGCCTATCTCCTTTGATCGTCATGACATGTCGATTTATACATTGACTAGCTACGTATCTATAGTCGAGACATTTAAAGCATTTGATCTCTCGAGTCTTCCTTCTTGAGCTTTGACTTTGGTCTCTTCGGACCTCAGTCTCCTTAGCCTTTCCTTTACTTTAGCTCTCTTCAAGTTGGCTTAGTACCTATCATCAGTAGTCTACCTCGGTATTATTTGGTGCTCAGTCATTTCTAGGTTGGCTTGGCATACTGCTTCTATTCAATAATGCTGGTCGGATACTTGGCATTTGGCTAATCTGATTCTACCTCTACCTTTCAACTCTTTGTGCTACTCTGATGGTTTCATCTAGAGTCGCAAGACTCTATTGCTCCACTATATTACTAATCCAAATTCTTAGGCCAAAAATGAACTGTGCTATAGTTTGTGTCATAGGCTCATCAACATCACATCGGTTCATAAGCAATTGAAACTCTTGGACATAGTTGTCTATTGATCTGCTATCTTAGCTTAAGTCTTAGAGTTGTTGGAAAGTGTCTTACTTGTAGTGTTCAGGAATGGACCTACTTCTTAGGACCCTTTTCATCTCATTCCATGTTTGGACTTCTCATCTAACTTGTAAGCAAACATTCTATAACTTCTTCCATCACATTGCTACATATCCAGAAAATTCCAATGTAGCCACTCGAATACGAACAACATCTTCATAGTCATAAAAGTCAAAGATCTTTTCAATCTTCTCCTCCCAATCTAGATAGTCATCAGCACTACCAGACCCATTAAAGCTCAAAATCTATACTTTGAGGTGCTTGGCTCCCTTAGGAGCTCAAAGTTCATGTTTGTCTATCCTAACATATTACTCCCCTTCCTCATACTCCTTGACTTCATCCAATTGGAGTTTCCTTCTCATAACTTTATCGGCACGACGAGGAGGTGCTTGGTTCATAGGAATGGGTTTGGGAGCTTGCTACTCATTCATCCATCATCTTGGCCTATCTCTCATTTCTCGACCCTATTCAATGATAACTTTCTCTTACGACCTAATCTCTAAGACCCTTTGTATCGAGACAGTTAGATTGGCTACAATAACGGTAAGGTTTTATATTTGCTCATCAGTAGTACATGGTGTTTGTTGGGTAACATGACCATGACCATGACCATGGGTATTACCCTCGGCATCGTTAATCTCTCCCTGAACACTAGGAATCAACTTTCTCAAAATAAAGCTTTAGAAAATACTCTTTATATGAGAAACTCTTACACCCATAGAAAATACCAAACGAACAGTGAACTATAAACTAGCTCTGTTCTTCCAAATGAAAACAGAGTATATCAAACAGCAAACTAGTAGGAGCTATCACAACACAAGTAGGAGCTATCACAACACAACTTTCAGTCACAACCTTAAGCTTTAATACTAGGAATCATATGATGTGCCCAGGAGCTTTGTTATTGCTAGGACTTACCATAGGAGATTAAAACCAATGGGTCCTCCGAAATATTGAAGAAAATAAAATGGTAAGGTTGGTAATTGAATGTAGTAGTTGATGTGAAGCTGCTTGGAGGATATGACTCACCTATAAACACAACACGACTTAGCATTTCACTTGATGTAACGCACAAGCTAATGCTAAGGTCCACCTGCCACTAATCTTGATCTACTTGGCAAGACTAAATAAGAGTGTATAGAAATAGACTTAGAGAGGAATATCTCATAAGGACCAAGTATATTCAATATTTATAAGGAAAGTCTAATGATTCCGGCTATAAGGAGAATGAACTATTTATAATAAGTCCCTAGGGCAACATTATAAATAAAGAAAATTACAAAAAGGCATACATAAAAAGGAGATTTCTAGTACTTACGGAAAATGGTAAATAGGACAAATGACAAAAAAAGGAAAAATAGTACAATGTTAGGTGAAAAGGATAGATGGCAACCCGTCAATGGTCCCGTACTAAGGAATCTTTAGGTACAGTAGCTAAGTTGGATCATGATGTAATGCCACCAGGTTGCCGAGACGAGTAAGGAATATTGTAAGTATTAGTGGTAGGCCGAAATAGAAGTACTTGGCTAGTAGTAACCTATGTCTTGACACTCGATAGGAAACTCTCGACAACTAAAGGTTTAAGGAGGACTTGGTGTATAGGGCCCGAGTCCTCACCACTTGGCAAAGAGTTCTTAGTAAGGGAGAAGTTAATGTTGGTACAAGATTCAAGGCAAAGTAAGTTGTACCCACTCGGAGCTTTTAAGGAGTTTAGCTACCATTTTGTTGTGTATCATTTCTCGTCCTCGGCAGGCTAATGAGAGAGAATTCTCTAGGTGAGTGACTGAAGGCCTCGAAGGCATGCGTGAGTAAGAGGACCAGTTGATGGGAATCAGGTTATTAGACCTCTGACTCTTAGCCGAGCTTGAGGATTAGAGGGACTGGCACGACGAATCCTTTTGTTCTAGTCGACCCCTACCAAGGATGAGTATTTCCTTGCTGAGTTACCCCTCATGCCGAGTTGTATGACTGCCTATCTTTTTATAGTACGCCGAACTGAAGATTAACCATTCGTGCTTGAGTCGACCAATTACTTGGCATCTTTTTTGTCGAGAAGCTGAGAAAAAGAGAGTTCGGATTGACTAAGCCATCCTTGCTTAAACAAGCCAACTGTTCGTACTTTTTGTCTGCATCTTCTAACAACCCCACTAACGTAGCATTGCCATGTATACAGTATTATGTGTAGAATCCGTTGCACCAATGATTGTTTTTCTTGTATATCCATTTTTACCGCTTTTGTATCTTGTACATTACTTCCTTAGGAAATACCCTTTTTGTCTATTTCTTTTTAGGCAAGTTGCCCTAACTTATAGGTATAAATACCCTTGTTCTTGTAGCTGTAAGAACATATTATTCTGAATATACTTGAGTATTTTCTTCCTTGTATAAACACTTTGTTTACTCTCAGCATTACTCTTATCCTAACCCTTGAGTAAGGTTAGGTGGCAAGTAACCTTATTAGACCAATTCATGTGTCATATCAAATTATGCTGTGAGTCCTTGAAAGTTTCATTGGTGTGTCATATCCTTTGAAGCTATTTGTAGGTTTTGCTTGCCTTTTGTTCATCATTTATTCCTTTTGTACCTTCTTACATTAGTTTTTTTGAGCTTTCTGTAAGCTTGGACCCATCCGACAACTGATCTTGTCTATTCTTGGTCACAATTCGCAGCATCTTGGTATCAGAGTGAAGGTTTTATTTGAGTTAAAGTGTGTTTCGAAGTTCTATTATACTTTGTTTTACGCATATGAAATAGAGTAAGTTATTGTGATTCATTTGAGCATTGTATTGTTAACTGTTAATTTCCTAAAGTGTTTGTTTGAACTTTGAATCTGTGAGGAAAAATGACTGAACCGAGTATGAATATTGGTACTAGCGATGACAGCGGAGTTGTCCACCATGGGTGACAATCTCAAGGAACTCCTAAAAGTATTGACGAGAGACTTGACGAGGTAGCTAACCTCTTGGTGGACTTGACCTGAGCTGTTTATGTGTTGTCTTGCCGATCTACTGAGGCCGTGTAAAACACCCCATAAGTTGCTCAGCCTGTTAGAGGTCATAACCCAGCTCAGCCCGTTTAAGGTGGAGGAGTAGGTGAACGAGTGAGGAGAAGGATTGATTTGGTAGGCATGGGAGACGAGAAAGAAGAGGAGTGTTTTGAAGAAGAGTGTGTATGAGTCCCTAGAACATCTGACTATGTGAAGCTTCGAATTCTGAGTTTCAATGGATCTGGGAATACTAATGAATACCTGGAGTGGGAAGAGAAGGTGGAGCATGTGTTTGATTACTATCAGTATGAGGATTATGAGAAGGTGAGAACTGCTGATATTAAGTTCTCTAGATATGCCAGCATGCGATGGAATAATTTTTCAAGCCATAAGGAGACGAGAGGGATATCGAGAGATTAATACTTAGCTAGAGATGAAGAGAATACTTGGGAATAGATTTGTGCTGAAAACCTATCTTCAAGATACTTTCACTTGACTTCAACAGTTGAGACAAGGAGGCTGAACTATTGACGAGTACGTTCAAGAATTTCAAATGCTTATGATACATTGTGAAGTGGAGGAATCACCAGCTGGAATAGTCTTAAGATTCATTATTAGGTTAAGAGGAGACATTCGGGATATTGTAGAGCTCTAATGATTTAACATAATGGATGAAGCTGTTAAGATCGCCCAATGAGTAGAAAGGCAAAGGAGGAGCCGACTAATGGTTAGGGTGCTGACTAGCTAACCCGGACAGATAAGTTACTAAGCTTAGTTGAGTATAGAGCCGAATAGAAAGATTGATCTTCGAGTCGAGCAGAAACATTGACTTGATGGTGAAGTGCTGACTCGAACTTATGAGAAGGGGCAAGGGTTTGGTAGGAAGACGAACTAGATCAAGTGCTTCAGGTGTCAAGGGTTCAGACATATGGTTACTCAGTGGTCGAACCATAGGACAATGGTCATCAAGGGAGACCTCTCGAAGCTAGAAGTAGATAGTATAGATGAAGAACTTGAGGAGGAGGAGGTCCTTACTGAGAAAGAGCTGATTGAGGAGGACGTGTTTGCTGAAGACTTGGATAAATTACTCATGGTTGTCAGATGCACTATGAACGTGGAACCTTCGTAAGAGGAGGAGCAGAGAAAGAATTTGTTCCATACCACCTGTAAGGTAAATGATCAGGCGTGCGCCCTTATCGTGGATAATGGAAGCTACACCAATGTGGCATCAACCGATCTTGTTTCGAAATTGAAGTTACCGACTCTTGCACATCTACGACCACACAAGTTGCACTAGTTGAGTGAGAAAAGAGCATTACATGTCACTTGGCAAATACTACTGTTACTCACTATAGGGAATTACTTTGACTAGATTCTCTATGATATATTGCCTATGTGCGCTTCCCACTTGTTGTTGGGTAAGCTGTAGTTGTTTAATAAGAGAGTTATACATAACAGCTATAAGAACACGTATACGTTTGAGAAGGATGATCGGAAGATCACACTGAATTCGATACCGCCAAGAGAAGTTAATAAGTTATAAGCAAAACTTGCTCGTGGATCGAAGAAGGCTCTGGTGATGAGTAGAGTCAAGCTTTGAGATGCCATTAGTGTTGATGAGCTGACCTTTTTGTTGGTTAGGTGACTATTGGAAATGAAGGAGTGGGTTAAGTTACCCCGGGAAATTAAAGAGTTATTAGATGAATATGCTGACTTGTTCCTAGAACAGTTACTTAAGGGGTTGCCCCTAACTCGAGGCATAGAGTACTGCATTGACTTAGTACCTAGCGTTGCATTGCTGAATAAGCTAACTTATTAGATAAATCCTGAGTAGGCTTCTAGGCTCCAACGTCAAGTTAATGAGTTGTTAGAGAAGGGCTATGTAAGAGAGAGTCTTAGCCCTTATGTTGTGCATGCGCTTCTAGTGCTGAAGAAGGATAGAGCCTAGCGAATGTGTGTAGATAACCGAACCATAAACAAGATTACGATCAAATAAAGGTATATGATCCCGAAGCTAGAAGACATGTTGGATGAACTTAGTGGAGCCAAGATTTTCAGCGAGATTGATCTTAAATTTTGCTACCATCAAATTCGCATGAGGCCAGGAGATGAGTGGAAGAATGCATTCAAGACTCGACATAAACTTTACGAATGGATGGTCATGCCTTTCGGCTTGTTAAATGCCCCAAGCACTTTTATGAGACCAATGAACCATGTATTGAGACATCTCATAGGGAAGTATGTTATGGTGTACTTTGACGACATCTTGGTCTACAGTGCCAACATACCAAGTCACTATGAACATCTTAGAGCAGTTCTGGATATCCTTTATGCTGAGCGACTATTCGGCAATCTAAAGAAGTATTGCTTTTGCTAGGAGGAAGTGGTATTCTTGAGCTATGTAGCCAGTGGAGGAGGCTTGTGAGTTGATGATGAGAAGATCTAAGCAATTGTCAAGCAGCCGACCTCTACTACTTGTGCCGACATGAGAAGTTTCTACGAACTGGCTTCATTTTACGGAAGATTCATCAGGAATTTCAGCACCCTCACTGCACCACTTATTGAACTAACGAAGAAAAACACCAACTTCTGATAGGGAGAAAGGCAAGAGAGGAGCTTTTCCGAGTTAAAAGAAAGATTGACCTTTACCCTGGTGTTAGTATTACCTGGCTTTGACAAAATTTTTGAGCTAGAATGTGACACATTAGACATTGGAATAGGTGTTGTCCTAATGGAGGAAGGCCAACCAATTGCTTTCTACAGTGAGAAGCTTCGAGGACCCTAGTTGAATTACTCCATGTATGATAAGGAACTTTTGGCATTCATTTGAGTATTGCAAGTATGGCAGCATTATTTACTGTTAAGAGAATTTGTCATATATATTGACCACGAATCATTGAGGTACTTCCAAAGTCAGACCAAGTTATCGAAGTGGCAGGCGAGATGGGTTGAATTCCTTAAAGGATTCAATTTTAGGAAAGAGCAATGTAGTTGCCAATGCTCTTTCGAGAAGGCATGTACTTTTATCTGAACTATAGTCCTGGCCGTTTGGGTTCGCAAGTATCAAAGAACAATACTTTGAGTATCCATACTTCGAACCCATAATTTCACGATGCGCCGATGGGATGATAGTGGATGAGTATCATGTGGAGGATGGCTACTTGTTCCGAGGTAGAAAATTATACGTATCGATTTGTTCACCAAGGGAGCTACTGATCAGGGAAGCCCACAGTGGAGGACTCTTTAGACATTTTTGAGAAAGGAAGACCTATGAACAATTGAATGGCCTATTCTTTTGGACGAAAATGAGGAGAGATGCGCATCGAGTTGTCGAAAGTTATGCTATGTGCTAGAAGGCCAAGTGTCAAGTGGAGTAAGGTAGAGCAATGTCCCTACTTGTTCTAACGGGGCCATGGACTAAATTGAGTATGGACTTTGTTCTCAGATTGCCCTGAACTACCCGAGGTAGAGATTTTGTAAAAGTCATTGTGGATAAGTTCAGTAAGATGGCACACTTTGTGACCTTCACTAAGACTAACAACGCTTCGACTATTGCTTCTCTTTTCTTATAGGAGATTGTAAAGATATATGGTATGCTGAGAAGTGTAGTCTCTAACAGATACCCAAAGTTCTTGAGCTATTTTTGGAGAACTTTATAGCATTGGCTAAGGACTAAATTACTCTTCAACACCTCATGTCACCCCCAAATTGATAGCCAAACAGAAGTGGTTAATCGCACTTTGGGGTCACTGCTTCGAGCTATAGTAGGTAAGAACTTAGTTGATTGGGATGTTTGTTTGCCAGTGGTCGAGTTCACCTATAACCGAACAGTATATGATACCACTGAGTAGACTCCTTTCGAAGTTGTCTATGGATTCAATCCTGAGTTGCCTCTCGACTACACCTTTATACCAATACCCACACAAGAGGACCCTAATACCTCAACTAGAGTACAATCCCTTCAGCACATATACGACAAGGTCACTCGACACATCGACCAAGTTATTAGAAGAATGGGAGAAAAGACCAAGAGTAGGACGACGAAACAATTTTAGCCGGGAGACTTGGTATGGCTGTACCTCAGCAAGGAACGGTTCCTAAACAAGAGGAGGAACAAATTATCTGTAAGAACGGCAGAACCTTTTAGAATCCTCCAAAAGATTAATGATAATGCTTATAAATTATAATTTCCTGAGGGCTATGGGATTTCTGACACCTTTAACATTGCCAACCTTAGTCTGTATCATCCTGACGAAGAATTGAGTGAAGACCATTTAGATTTGATCCTAAATCTAAAATAACCTAAAAGGAATGATGGGAATCAGGTTATTGGACCTCTGATCCATAGCCGAGCCTGAAGACTAGAGGGACTAGTATGATGAATCCTTTTATTCCAACCGACCTTGTCGAAGTCGAGTATTCCTTGCTGAGTCACCCTTCATGCCTAACCATATGACTGCTTGTCTTTTTATAGTACCTCGAAATGAAGATTACCTACTCATGCTCAAGCTGACCAATTACTTGGCATCTTCCTTACTGAGAAGCTGAGAAAGAGAGAGTCTGAATTGACTAAGCCATCCCTATTCAAATAAGCCAGTTGTCCATACTTTTTGTTCGCATCTTCTAATAACCTTGTTAATATAGCATCACCACGTGTACAATATCATGTGTAGAATCTGTTACACCAATGATTGTTTTTCTTGTATATCCATTTTTACCCCTTTTGTATCTTGTATATTACTTTCTTAGGAAATGCTCTTTTTGTCTTTTCCTTTTTAGGTAAGTTACCCTAACTAATGGATATAAATACCATTGTAGTTGTAGCTGTAAGAATAGATTATTCTAAATACACTTAAGTTTTTTTCTTCCTTACATAAACGCTTTGTTTACTCTTAGCATCGCTTTTATCCTAACCCTTGAGCAAGGTTAGGTGGTGAGGAACCTCATCAGACCAATTCATGTGTTATATCAAATAGTGCCGTGAGTCCTTAGATGTTCCATTGGTGCATCACATCCTTTAGAGTTGTTCGTGGGTTTTGCTTACCTTTCATCCGTCATTCGTTCCTTTCGTACCTTCTTACATTAGTTCTTTCGAGCTTTCTACAAGCTTAGACCCATTTAGTGACTGGCCTTGTTTATTCTTGGTCACGGTTTGCAACACTGGTGGTCAGCATTCCATCACTTATGGACCCTCTAGTCATCTTCTTTCTTTTTTGATTACCTTCCTCGCGTATGTATAAGACCGATTGATTTCTAAGAAAGATTACTAATCCTTAACTTTTCTATGTAAGAAAAAAATGGGCATGTTCCATTTTTTGCAATTGCAAATATTTTGGCTTACATAATCTTCATCTTTTTCTTGGTTAGGTGCTCCATTTGATTTTCCCATTGAGGTCAAGATCCAATAGTATGATAGAAAGATTCATATACCAAGACACGATCATTTATATCTATACTAATAAATATAGCAAAGAATGAAACACACACGAAAAGAAAATGGCAAAATGATTGATGAGAAAAGGAAATATAACCTCATTTCATTAATAGTAAAGTTATCTATAGAGTTAAGTGTCAGCGGCATCCCAGCTCAAGTTCATACAATTCACAAAAAAGAAAATGTAGAAAAACTTTTCCATCAGATGGTAACTATACATGAAGACTTTTCATCAATCTAGGTTTCTTATATTAGTAAGAGGATCGAAAGTGAATGTATTAATTTATTCAGCTAGAGTTAGAGGATCCTTTTAGTCCTCGTCCCCAAATAGTGGAGGTAGATAATCTCTTTGAACCTTGGTAATTAAAAGAAGCCCGGAGGGGAAGGGATGTTTACAAATCTTCTCTAGTGGATAGGAGCAGATTTGCTACCATATCCTCAAAAACAGGAAGAGTAGGGGGAAGATCTTCTCTAGTAGGTAAAGGAGGAGTAGTCTCCTCATCCTAGTTGGCTTGGAGACTAATATGCTCCTTCCCCTTCTGAATCCTCGTCTTAAGGCTCTTATTCGTCAGTCTCGTCCTTGGAGTCATTAAGGTAGAAAGAAAATCTAAGTCTGTAGAGGGACTCACCTTTTGGACCTTTGCCTTTATAGCCTTAGTCCCCTTTAATACCACTTTAGACTATGCCTCATTCTATTGCTTGCTCCTCACTATCTACTCAAATATTTTATTCTCTTTAGTTGCAACGATCACCACTTTAATCTTCGAATTGGTGATTATCTCCTTCTATTCTTTTAACTCCTTCTCTAGCTTCTCAACTTGCCATACCAAGTCCTCCTTTTGCTTAGCAAGACTTAGAGACAATTCATGTGTGACAGTATGTTCCTCCTGCCTTACCACTGGGTCAGCTCTTAATTGTGTTGATAGTTGAGTTTCGTTCAATCGTTCATTCAACTGTTAACGGGTCGAGTTGTCTACAACCTCGACTAAGACCAAGAAACATAGATCTATGTCTAATTTGAATTTGAGGGAAGTAACGCAAATAGTTATTACTTGGCATAGTTATATTACATAACTATCGACTCTCCCTACATTTAAGGAATGTGTTTGATCAAGAGTCCTCTTCTTGTCTCGATAATCATTCCAATAACTGTTGCTTTAGATATGACACTTGCATATCAATACGGGAAAGAAACACTGTGAGAGACATCTGATAGCTCTTTACCACTCGCTTAACTTTCCCTATGTTCACTTACTGACTTAAGCATTGGAGTGGCCACACCGGATTGGCCTTAGTACCAAAAGTTCCCCTTTCTTTATAGGACAAAGTTCAAATCCAAAACCCACTAACAACATTTGATGCTGTTTGTCTTTCCTCAAACACACCTACATGGAAAAGACTAGAATGACTAAGAGTGCAGGTGCTGGTACTTCCTCTCAACACCTTGAGGGAGGGAGTAGGCATACTGATGAGTAATGTTTGGCTAGGCTCGAGTAACTTTACCTTGACTTGGCCAAAGGAAATCAAGAACTAAACAAAAAATATGAAGAGATCTTTAATCTCCTCCATAATAGTGTTTACCAAAACCAAAACAAGGAGCATGGTGATCACGATGCCGAGAATAGCAATGACTTAGTCTATTCACTTGAATTACCAAAAAAGTAAGCCAAGGTTACAATGGGACCTTCAACTCCTGCACTCAAAAAAGTTGACAAAGGCAAGCAACCGTAGTAGGTGCACCATATTGGACTCTTGTATGTCAGTACCCCTGCTGCGACAAGTAAGTACTTTCAAATTCAGAAGAGCCCCTTTATTCTTGAGGTCTTGGAGGAGGTCATACCACGACATATCAAGTTGCCATAATTTGAAACCTATGATAGAACGAAAGACCTTGAAGATCATTTAGAGTACTACCATACCTTAGCTAAGTTGCATAACTTGAGTGATTCCATGGCTTGCTAAGCCTTTCCTTTGACATTAAGGAATGTGGCAAGTACATGGTTTAAACACTTGAAGCCAAACACAATTTCGTGTTTCGAAGAATTAGCAGAAGTATTCCTTCAACACTTCCTTGCCAATAAGCTTCCTATTAAAGACTCTTTAGTCCTTAACATAATAAAACAAAGATTAGATGAATCCATTTGAGATTATCTAGCCAGGTTTATGGCTGAGATGGTCTAAATTCCAGAATTGGACATGAGTGTGACCTTTAACATTGTAAGTGAATGAGTTAAGGCCTATGGAGACGTTTTTAAGTCTCTTGCCAAGAATAAGTCGAGAACTTTTGCAAAGTTCAAAACCAAAGCCATGTCTTACATTAGACAGGAGGACAATATAAATGCATAGTGAGAGGATGATGAAAATAGAGGAGACAAAACAAATGATAAGAGGAGGAGTGCAAAAGATCAACTCGGAGCAGATGGCGATCAAAGTCCTAATGTCGAGAGAAAGAGGCGTTGAATTCCAACATATTCGTCTTACATGCAGGTCAATCATCCAATTTTGGGCATATTAATGGAGGTATGTAGGTAGAGAAGAGTGTTATAATGGCTAGAGAGGATGAGAGGAAACCCATCAAGGAAAAATTTCAACCAACATTGTGATTTTCATCACGACAAAGGACACAACATGGGTGAATGCATCTAGCTTAAAAATGCAATTGAGGATGCCATAGAACGAGGGCATTTGCACAAGTTTCTAGCATAAGATGCCGAGAATATCAAATGACCATCTTAGAGGAGATGTAAAGACTAAGAAAATGTCACTTGGCTAGCTAATGTCGGGAGAGATGCAAGAGATAAGAGTACCAGCAAAGCACCCAATGGGATAATCAATACAATTGTTAGCGAACGTGCCATAGGCCAGTTAAGCCCTTTGAGCCTGACTAGTGCTATAAATTATGTTTGCAATATTCAAGGCAAGAAGGTTAAGATCAACAATACGATCTCTTTCATGAAGGAATATTTCAAAGGTGTCCAAAGGCCACATAATGATGCACTTGTGGTTAGTGCAAAAATTGCCAACTTTGAGGAAAAGAAAATTCTTATTGACATTAGAAGTTCAGCAGATATCATTTTCCAACACGTTTTTGACCAAATGAGACCAAAGATCAAAGTGCAGCTGAGATCTCATAATTACAATTTTTATACCTTCAACAATCAACCCGTTTGGGTAGCTGGAGTGATCTCTTTACCAATCTAGATTAGAGATGATGAGCATATCACAAAAGATAAAGTGGACTTCCTCATTATCAAATGTTGGTCCCCATAAAATATAATCATTGGACAGCCGTATCAATACTTATTCGGCATTATCCCTTCTACTACTCATCTTAAGGCCAAATTCCTCACTCCCATAGGAGTTGGCTTATACAAAGAGGATCAACAATTGGCAAGGTCCTTGCACATGAGGGCCTTAAGAGGAGAAGAGGTTTTTTAAGTAGAAACTTATCTGGAAGGAGAGTTAGTTGGCATAGAAAGTGCTGAGAATGAGATGAAGGAAATCTCTTTGGGAGATGACCTTAGGAAAACAAAAAAGATAGGGAAAGCTTTGTCGGTAGATATTCATCAAAGTTTGATCAACTTCTTACAAGTTAATGTTAATGTATTTGCATGGTCCCCTTTGGACATGATAGGTATCCCTAGAGATATTATGGTATACAAGCTCCAAATTGATCCAAGTACGAAGGTGATCCAATAAAAGAAAAGTCATTTTTCCCCTGAGAGACAAGTAGCCATGGAAGAAGAAGTCCAGAAACTATTGAAGGTAGGATTTATTCTGAAAGAGCCTTATTAAACTTGGTTAGCCAATTGTGTGCTAATTAAGAAGTCTAATGACAAGTAGCGCATGTGTATAGACTTTATGGATCTTAATAAGGCTTGCCCTAAGGATTGCTTTCTACTATCGAAATATGATCAGATGGTAGATTCAACCACTAGACATGTGTTGCTTTCTTTTATGGATGGTTTCTTGGGTTACAACCAAATTAAGATGGATAAGGAAGACAAAGTCCACATGTCATTTGTCACTAATTTCGAAACATATTGTAATACGGTGATGCTCTTTGGGCTGAAAAATGCCGGTGCAACTTACTAGACTTGTTACTAAGATGTTCAAACTCCAGATCCATCGAAACGTTGAAGTATATGTTGATGACATGATTGTGAAAAGTGTGATAGATGATCGGCATCTTGCTGATCTTGAGGAGACATTTGCTACTCTTAAGAGATACAACATAAAGCTTAATTCATAGAAGTGCGTCTTTGGCACAACTTCGGGAAAGTTTTTAGGATACATAGTCACTTGCCGCGACATCGAAACCAACTTGAGAAAGATTGAGGCGATAATAAACATGAAATCTCCACATACAATCAAGGAAGTGTAGGAAGATACTGGATGAGTAGCCACCCTTAATTGATTTGCATCAAGAAGCGTAAATAGGAGCACATAATTCTTTAAAATTTTGAAAAATCCAAAAGAGTTCACATAGACTGATGATTACAAAAGGGCTTTCAATGAACTCAAAGAATTCCTTGTGTCATTCCTGATACTCTCGATACCTCTTTCTAGAGAGAATTTATATTTATACTTATCAATCTGCTGCTGAGTTCTTTCTTCTGTATTGGTTCGAATTGATGGTAAGGAGCAACAACTCGTTTATTACGTGAGTTATGTCTTATAAGGACCAGAACATCGGTATATAAGAATTGAAAAGTTTGTTTTAGCAGTAGTTCTCTTGGTAAGGAAATTAAAATTGTATTTTGAGGCTTACCAAATTGTAGTCCTCACTGATAAGCCATTGCGGTAAGCATTACAGTGGCCAAACTCTTTCAAGAGAATGATGAAATATGCTTTAGAGCTAAGTGCCTATGGTGTATAGTATAAACCCAGAACAGTATTAAAAGCTCAAGTGTTGGCAGATTTTTTAGCCGAGTTTACTAGTGAGGAAGACAGTATGGAGATTATTGAGAAACCCGTATGGTACCTTTATGTAAATGATTCTTCCACTAGAGAAGGAAGTGGTGTAGGCCTTGTTTTTCAAGGCCCCTACAATGTCAAGATTAATTATGCCTTAAAATTCAGATTCTTAGTTAGCAACAATGAAGCGGAATATGAAGCTTTGATTGTTGGACTTAAACTAGCAAAAGAAATTGGTCTCGAGAAACTCGAAGTGTTCTCTAATTCATAGCTAGTGGTGAATCAAGTCATAGGAAGTTATGTAGTAAGGGAAGAAGAAATGAGCAAGTACCTATTGATTGTATAAATACTCATAGAAGAATTTCAACCTTTTTCAATCCTTAAGGTTTCGAGAAGTAATAATATTGCTATTGATAAGTTATCCAAGCTAGCCAGTATGACATTTCTTAACCTAAGCGACAAGCTTTTTGTCGAATTTCTCCCAAAAAAAAGTTTATCTACTGTCTCACAGAGATGCGAATTGGATCCTTGCCTAAGAGGGAAGTCTTGGATAGATCCCTTCATAGATTATTTAAGAGATGGTGCCCTCTTTGATGATAAGAAAGAAGCATGAAGATTGATTTATCAAGCTACGAATTATACGTTGATAGATGATTAGCTGTACAAACGTAGTATATTTCAACCTTATCTTTGATGCCTTCCTTCGAGAGTTGCCCAACAAGTGTTATTTGAACTATACGGTGGTGTATGCAGTAACCACGCAAAAGCATAGACATTGTATGTCTGTGCATTGCAACTCAACTAGTATTGGCTGACCATGAAAGAAGATGTAAGGATAGCTGTTTGGCATTGTCTACAATGCCAAAAGCATGAGGTGCCGAGTCATGCTCCCCTTACTAAACTATACTGCTTATCTAGTCCTTAGCCCTTTTCTTAGTGAGGGCTTTACGTTCTCGGACCCCTCCCGAAGTCTATAGCTCGACAAGAATTTGTCATTGCTGCTGTGGATTATTTCACAAAATGAGTAGAAGCTAAGGCATTAGCGAGGATCACTAAATAGAAAGTGGAGGCATTTGTTTTTAACTCCATAATATCAAGATTTAGAGTCTCACTTATGATAATCATAGACAATGAGCCGCAGTTTGACAACAAGAAATTTCGAGTATTTTGTGAGAAATATGGTATTCGCTTGAACTATACATTTGTGGCACACCCTCAGGCAAATGGGCAAGTTGAAGCTGTAAACAAGATCATCTTATACGACTTAATGAAGACGGTTAATCAAGTTAAGGAGAAATGGGTTGATGAATTACTGGATGTCTTATGGGGGCACTAAACCACCCATACAACCGCAATAGGGGAAACCTCCTTTAGGTTAGCGTATGGTATGGAAGCAATTTTGCCGATTGAGTTGGATTTGCCTAATTTATGAATGCAGAATTTTGATGCAATGGTTAATTACGTTGGATTGACGGTAAATTTAGAGACAATTGAAGAAATTAGAGATATCGCAAGAGCAAGGGTTATGGTATACTAACATAGGGAAGCTAAGTATTATAATAAAAAAGTAAAGCACAAGGTTTTTCAACCTGGGGACATGGTTTGTCAAAAGCTAGAAGCAACTGGCGTGCGAGAAAGACACAATTCTTTATTCTTTGATTCAAGATTGTTGCTTTATGATGTATAAAGAGTAAATCTTTGGTATCTAGGTCTTATAGAACCTAGATCTACTCATGTGACATGATTTTTTATTAGATCTAATTGATCATTTATTCTTTTTCTTCATTTAACTATATGTACTTCATGATTTATATTATTATTTTCGTGGGTTGTAATATAGAATTTGATATCTTATAAGAGAATTGAGAGATAATTCTTATTTAGTGATAATTGATTATTTGTTGCAATTAATTTTAGATTTTTTAGATTCTTGAACTGGAATTTGTAAGTTAAATAATAGAGATTTAGTGAGTATTAGTGGTTAAATCCCTAAGGGATTAACACTCAGACTTAACCTGCTTATTATAAATTGATAAATGCGCTTGCCTCATATCAAAGAGCTTGATAGTTATCTTACCACATTAATGCACTCAAATTTATGTACCTTAAGACAAATTGAATTAAATCTCCCTCGAGAATCTACCCTAACTTCGGACCATAAGTCATCCAACACTCTTGGAGATACCAAATGTATTAGACCTTAAGACTTGCTCCTACATAGCTTGGCTCCTGGAGCTTAGGAGGGAGGGGAGGGGAGGAGGGGGAGGGTGGGACAACTCCTTACAAAGCTTAGCTTAGGGGGAGAAAAACCTTAAATAGCCCAACTATTGCTTTGTCTACACTTGTCTTTGCTTATTAATACACCTTAACACCGTAACACCCTAGGCATCTACAAAGTTCATTATGCATGAGTAATGTCCAGTTCGAATAGCCTGCTTGCTTGGTCACTACAAGTGAAATAAAGCTACAACGATCTAGATTATGATTGAGGTTAGAAAAGCCATTAGAAAGTTTACTCTTTAGATGTACATCGATCTCTTGTTGGGAACAACTCAAATGTATGCCTTAAGAGCCTATCCATATGTCAACTCCTCGCCAATTTTTTTTTTTTTTTTTTTTTTTTTTGGGTATGGTGGGTTAGGGAAGGATGGGTATTGATAGGTCATTTTGGACATGAGCCTCCTAGGTCTAACCCAACTTACTTGGGCTATGCGCTAAGCAATTTGGGCCTTCGCTAGACTTGTTTCAAGCTATACACAAGCCATTGTATTCCATGTCTAAGCTTTCCTATTCAATCGAGTTGAAGCTTTAGGAAGATTGCTAATGAATGTGCCCAACTTTTTTGATAGGTTGGCTTACTTGTGCAGAATGCTTGACTAGAGGTAGAAGCCTACTGATAAAAGGAGTGACCTCCAAAATGGAAGGCTAGCTATCTTTACCTTGCTTTCGGGTATTTTAGGATTCATCTTAATAAGAAGATATGCTTTTCTAAGATACCAATATCCTCTTTTGCTTGATATTCATCCATTACTAGATTTATCTTCATTACCTTCCCTACAAATAAGCCTTCAACACTATTAATAACTTTCTTCACGACCGTTCATACTACATTGCAATTATCTTGCTTTTATTCCTCTCACACACTCTCTAACTTAAGCATTAAAGTAGTCATACTGAATAACTCCCGATTGTTCTACTTAGCCTCCATTGTTTCATAGGTTGCTTACAGTCTTGTTAAGGCCCTTCTAATTTAGAGTCTCTACCAATGAATCCTTGAGATGACAACATGCATTTTTACCATTTGTTCTTAGTGGAAAACATATATAGTTCAATATAAGGTTACTTACAACATTATATTATAGGATTGAGAAGTTCTTTAGAGTACATTTTTTAGGCTAATACTATGTTGATGCCATGTTTTTGGTACAAGATCATTAGAAAGAGTAGTACAACACAATATACAAAAGAATTTTTTTTTAAAAAAAAAACAACACAGTATTTTTCAAGTTGTGTGTGTTATTTGTTATATATAAATATTACACTATAATGTTGATTTTGATAAATATCCATTTATATTATCATATATTTATTTTAAGTGCATTTTCCTATTTCATCACTACCACTATATTGCTAACAACACTAGTGGCTCCCTCAAGGCTTGCATTATACCATTTTGGTGATAAAGCGGCTTGCATTGGTCTATTGTTAACTATGATGACAATGGGATGGTGGCTATGTGAAGGTTATAGTAATTGTGATGTTATAGTGTAGGTATATTTGTTAGTGATGCAATGAGTATGGTAATTGTAGTAGTAGTGTTGGTAGTGAAGTTGCGGTACTATTGCTAATAATGTAGTAATAATAGTGATGGTAACATATGAGGTTTTGGGGGAAATAATAATGGTGGTGACTTCATGATGGAGGTAATAATGGTGATGGTGATGATAGTGATAGTGATAGTGAGATAGTTGCTACGATGGTAGTGGTGGTAATGATAGAATTTAGGTAGATAAAAGATGGTGATTGAAAAGAACTGTTAGTTTAGAGTTTTGATTAAGATACTTTGTTTTGTCTGGTCTCAAAATTTTTACACCACTAAATAGAAAGGACAACAATCTCAAAACTTGTCTAGTATTATAAAGGGAACCCATTATTGAAGTTATTTTGCAAACCAAAGATGCTGCAATATATTTTATCCATTTTTTATTTTTTTGCCCTATTACTATTATGTTACAACTTTGGAGAGAAGTTGCTTGTTCTATTAGAAGACTAGTGTTTATCCTATCAGCCTACATCTAAATTGGCTATTTTATCCTATCATAGTAGTTAAGAACTAAGCCATACCTTTATATACTTTATTTTGGGACGCCTTAGCGGATTAGAATTTATATGCTTTATATATGGCTAATCAAGACTTCTACATGATCTGAGAGTTTCTCTATAAATTCATGCATAACCCACATCCTTGTAGTTTGGCATATTCATTGTATCGTCTGAAAGCCTATTGATGGACCCAATGTAATAGCGATTGTCAATTTCCAATCTCTTGTGTACCCTGTCGGCTCTTCCTTTTGAAGATAGAACTTTTAGAGGACATATATGGAGAAAGAAAAAATTCACATTGGGCTACTTCTAGATATTAGTTTTTGTGTTTTATTTGTACCTGTTAAGTGTGTTCTCGGTATTTATTTGAAATTTGGTAAGTGAAGAATTATGAAGTATCTATCTTACATGGTTTTGCTTCAAACTTGATGTTTTAACACATTGTCTTTTATATTTTACCATATTTATGTTGAAGATGGTGATTGAGAGATAGAAATTGGGAAGGTAAAGTTTCCACATTTTAATTCCTTTTGAGGTTTTAGTAAATATAGAAACATGCAGGAAAAGATTGAAGAATAGCTATTATTTTGGTCCATTATAGGAATTTCAACTACTTGTTTCACAGTAATAATAATTTTATGTTATAACTATTTCCACAACCAAATGCAAGAAGGTTAAAAAATCAACTTTATAAAGAGTTATTTGGTACGAAATTTTGTAAATAGCATATATATATATGTATGTATGTATGTATGTATGTGTGCATTCTATTGAGTTTTTCTGTTCCTGATATATGGTCCTGTCTTAAATAGGTCCTACCTTAATGAGGATTCTCAAAGTGGAGTACACAAATTTTATGTACAGTATGTTATGCACAATGCAATTACGTGAGACGCCCTGCGGACTTTGACCCTTGGGCACCATTGATATCGTGTACGTTCCTATGGGGCTATGTAGATTATCATTATATACACAAACAAAACAGGACTTTTGGTTTCCCAAATGAAGAAGCTGCCATGATATCGGCTGTTAAACTAACTTATTGTCTTAACCACATTTACAGCTGTCTTCTTGCTCCATTTATTTATTTATTTTCTTATGGTGTAGTAGATCCACAGGGGTCAGTTGAGAGAGCTAAACGATATAAGAGAGAGTCCAGAACCATATCGCCAACTGCTTTAACACCAAATAAAGTATTAGAAGATTTATAATCATAATAGGGAACCACAATATGAGTAAATTGTAAATGATGAATAATAATATCATTAGTGTTTATGGAATAATTAAACGGAGGATGAAAGTTTGAGTTAAAATTTAAATGGAGAATAAAAGGCTTTTATCAATATAAAGAGGAGATAAATGTAATTTAGTGCTTTAAAAAGAGGGCATCAGTATGCCGATGTATGTAATTTCATCAAATGTCATCGATGTGTGTGGCACAGGCCACGTTAGCGATTTTTTTTTAACACTTGACTTGACACATCAACAATATATATAATAATGGACATCTTTTATATTCATTTTCGTTTTATGCTAGTAAAATATTTCATTCTATATTTGAACTAAGATCTAAATGTCCAATCTTTCTTGGGTAATTTTCCTCCACCTTATATTTGGATCTATTACTTTAAATTTGAGTTTGGCACAAGTTTGAGTTCCCTCGCCATTATTTCATTCCTAAAAGATTGATTTATTTGGACAAATAAAAAGTCTTCCTCTTCCACAATTTGTGTGTCCATTACCTCAAAGCTTTTTATGAGGTTCACATTGCTAAGTTTATTATTAGCTAATAAATAGTAAAAAAAAAAAAAAAAAAAAGGTAAAGTTTTATAGTCATCATTATTAGTTTTTTTTTTTTTTTTGGCACACATTAATAGTAAGTAAATATAACGCTTCATTTCATTCTGTAATATAACGCCACAAGACTCATCAAAAAAAGAAGGGAAAAGAAAAGGTACGTGACCTTAAGACGAAGAGGGACCCTAACCTGACAAACAAGCCTGAAAGATCATCTATGCAAATCATGTCATTTGTACGAAACCAAAGAAGAATTAAGGCTACCAGATTAAATGCAAGTAATAAAAAGAAACAATTGTATGAGAGAATATTCAAGGGAATAAATAAAATAAAATCTTGACCAAATGCACCAGAGAAACCTAATTAGCATATGCAAATCTAGAGTAAACACAACGAGTTGTTACATCTGTTATTTTCGTTTCACAAGCCAAATTTGGACAAACAAGCTTTTCTCTTGGCACCTAGTTTCTAAAAATTTTATTCTAGTAACAAATACATAGAAGCCTAACAAGGAGGACAATTATTGCGACTAAATTTGGAAGTATTTGAGAGATACAGATAACTTCTTAAAGTTCGCATAAATGGAAAAATATATGTCATAACTTTCAAATCATAGCATCAAAACTCCATAAACTATTGCCTAAATACTCATAAATAGTAATAGTCTTGATGCTTTATGGATATCTTGAAAGGTATGTTCATATTTTTCAAAATTATAGTGATGAAAAGGCAATTTTATTTAGAGGTCGGTAGGCCCTATTTATACCCAAACTAATAATTTTAAGGACATATTTACAGATTTTCCATAAAATAAAGAAAAACCTAAAAAGGAAAAGATCTCATGTACACTTATTTGGGATCCGCCTTCCACTGGAGTTGGATCTCGATCTCCTAGATTCCTCAACCAAAGCCGAACGAGCCGACAAGATGCTACTGGCAGCTAAAGAAGCATCCAAATTAGCCGAACAGTCGATCCAGTCTTTCAACAAGTTTTCTTGATCCCACATGTCAGGAATACAAACCCTACCGGCCACCTCTTTTCTGAATCTCACCAGTCTCGCTCTTCCATTCTCTTCTTTTTCCTTCACACCATCCTCTTCCTCGCCAGTCCGATGATCGGTCATCGCTACACGAAGTTCGTCGTCATGGATTACTTCTTCAGCTTTAATATGTAGTTTTTCTGGCTGGATATCTGATGAGTGCAGTGTAGTAATAAAAATGGAGTTGGGTTCGTTAGGAGTAAGGCTTTGGTCATGGATCCTAGCCATTATTATAATATGGATACGATGATATACTAATCAAATTGTTTTGGGTAATGATATACCAATCAAATTTATCTGTTCATGCTTTGAGGCATTCTATTTGAGGAAATATTTATTGACAAAACACAACTAGGAAGATAGAGAAGAGAGAATCCTATATACTAAGTAAGAGAATGGGTGTGGGGGTTTTATGATACACGTCGGTCAACAGTGTTTGTTGTTGTATGGTTGGCGACGAGAGTACGTGTCTTCTTAAAGAGGGAGACTGTGTGTTATGGCTTTGCATATGGTTCATGGCCCGCTTGAGTCTGCTTTTAGGCAATGGTTTTCGTCATTTGCTAGTACTAGGTTCAGAAATCCATTTAATGCCAAATTAAGATTTATAAGATGACATTTTAAATGTATCTTTTATTTTTTTATTGTTCCCTGTTTTAATTTAAAATAAGAAACTAACAAAAAGTTCTCCCTTTCTACGAAAGCAACTCTTACTACGGTGTATTTGCGTCGACGTCACAGAGGAGGAATTGATTGTTTTTATGTTTCCTTGAAACTTGATTTATCATTAACTACTTTAATAGGATTTTCTATTCCTCCTGCATAAAAAAATAGTTAAGGAGTTTGCACAATATACATGGATAAAAATTAGAATAATGACTATAATATTCTTTTGAAAACAAAAATATATAAATATAATCTATACAGTAAAAATTATTTAAGAAATATAAAGTTTTGAAAATGAATGACTTATTATATAAGATTTATTAAATATTCTACCAAAAAAAAAAAAACATAATTGAAGTGATTACATGAGTATTTAAAAAAAAAAAAGAAAGAAGAAAACTCAATATTTCTCTTATACATACTTCATATCAAAGTTTTTTTACGCTTACTGTGAAGTATATGTAATGGTTACAGAAAATCTTAAATAAAAAATATATGATTCTTTATATAGTAGGATATAGTAGTTTTATAATGACATGTAGTGCTAGCATGATATTTACTAGTATACTTGTTTATTAGTAAAAAAGGTAATTAATTATTATTATTATAAAAGGAAAGTGCTTTTGAAATTATGTAAAATTTAAAAAATAAAAAAGGATATACATTAAAGATGAAATAAAAAAAAGGAATATGAAAAAGAAAAGAGCTTCTGAAACTATTTATTATTATATGATTTGACAAAGAAGTTTATGGAAATACCTTTATAATACAATAAAACGTAGAATATAGAAAAGCAAAGAACCCATACTATCCATATAGATAAAAGTTTGAATTATGATTATAAATTTCTTAATTTTGAAAATAGAATGTAAAGATAATTTAATATTTTATGTATTATCTGAAAGTTATATCCAATAAAATATTTAATTCATTTACTAATGGATATTATAGCATACTATAACATAATATATAATTTTCATATAAAGAATGATTTAAAATGAATTAGTGAATAGTAATTTGCTACAATAAAATTAAAAAAAAAAGTACTTTTGAAATTATATTAGGTATGACTAAAAATTATGGAATGCAATAATGATACCAAAAAAAAAAAATGATAATATATTGCCATAAATAAAAGCCCAATGCATGCATGTATTTTATTGCTACTTTTTAAAACTTTTAATCATCAATAACACGTCTCAATTTTCATTAGTATCTCAAGAAAGAAAATTTTTAGTAATACCAATTCACATCAAAATTCAAAATTCAAAATTCAAATCATTAATTATTGATGTATTTGACACTATTAATATGTTTCAATTGTCATTTATATAAATCATCATTAATAAATGACTAATAAGTTCTCTTATTATGTTAATGATAATGGTTTTTTTTTTTAAAAAAATCCAAATTGGTAAAAATATTTATATTGCAAATCTTACAGTAAATGAAAATTATTCTATGGCCAATTAATATAGGAAAATTTCTTTAAAATGCTTATTATAACTATACATAATAATATTGAAAAAACTTCTTATTTTTATGACCAAAGGAAAAAAAAAAGCACCAACTTTTTAGATTTACTGTGATAAACTCAAATTCGAAAACTTTGATGATAGTCTAATTTTGATTAAATATAATTCTTTTTATATATTGTTATAGAGTAGTAGACATGTCTATCTAATTCCTTTTACATTTGACTTTTAGAATCTTAGTAAATGGGATGATTGTGGGACTAATTAGTGAATCAATTAATAAATAATGTTCTTTCTAGAAAAGTGAATATGTTGTTTACTTGTTTTCTTTCTATATTAAATGGATTTAATTAATTTCATAGAAAAGTTAAATGCTAAAATAATACACTTTTAGACAATGTTGGGATTTCGAAAAAGAAAAAAAAAAAGGATAATGGTGGGATATTTGACATATATAATGTTTACTTAAAGCAAAAGCTTTAATAGAGGAATATGAAAAAATGTTAAGATCGTTATTTGAAATTTTTGGTATCTTATTTTATATGTAGGAATGATTGAGAAGAGTCGACTAGTTTGGTTATGATTTTTAAATCAATTAGAATATATAACTTGCAATTCTATTTCTCTATTTGATAGCAATCGTGGAATCATGATTTCATTCAAATAATTTATTTGATTTGAGTATATTAGGAATTGAATGAAATGGGTATAAAATCACAAGGCTAGATTTCCATGTAAAAGAAAGAAGAAGATAATGTTGAGATACTTTACATATGTATGTTTTCACTCAAATCGAGAATCTTAATAGAAAAATATAGAAAAATAGTCAAAATCGCTATACGAGAAAACTACAATTTACATTAATATAAGTATCAAAATATAGTTATATATATATATGAACCAAAGGTAGAAATAGCTAAATTTTTTTACAAACTTTAATGATACTAACTTCAAACTCGAAAATTTTGATGAAACTCTAGCTTCAATTAAATATAATTCTTTTTCTATTTTGTTATAGAGCAAAAAAAGTGCATATCTAATTCTTTTTACGTTTCACTTTTGAAATGTGATCTTTATTATGTGGAATAATTGTGGGAGCAATTAATAAATTAATTAAGAAATAAAGTAAAATTGTATTTTCCTTGTTTTCTTTCTACCATCAATGTATTTAATTAATCACGAAATAAAGTCAAAATAGTAAAAGAATACATATTTTAGACAATGTTGGATTTCGAAAAGGGGAAAAAAAAGTCTAGATACTTTGCATACATAGGGTTCACTTAATAAGAGTTTTAATAAAGGAATATGGTAAAATGTCAAAATAGTTATTTGAATTATTGAGAGTAGTAAAATGGTTCAGAAAGTAGTTTGAAAAGGAAAAAATGAGTATAAAATCATATTCATTATCATTAGTTTGTTAAAGTATACAAATGCATTACAATATATATATATATATATGTATGTATGTATTAAATATGTCCTAGTATTGATGTAATATGTGATATATATAATCATAACTCTATAAAAATTATTTAAAATATTATAAAAAGTAGAACAATTTATGTAAGTTAGATTTTAAAGAAAACAATGCAATACAATTTCCAACGTAATACAATTTCCAATAGAAAGAGAAGTACTTCATTGATATTCAACCAAATTCATTAAGATTATAAAGAAAATTACACGGACTATGAAAAGGCAAACAAAATAAATAAATACTTTATAGCATCTGAAGGGTGGATTGGGGTGTTGGTACACCGATCATAATATTTTCTTCTTCTTTTTTTTTTTTTCCTTCAATACTCAATTTGAAACTCTTGAAATATGATCTTCGATTTTTTCTCCTTCAATCCTTCTTAGTCTCATCACATCTTTAGTCACTTTTGCAACATCAATTATTACTTGAAGTAGATATATATGGTATGTTAAAATAAATGGAAGAATAATTTGAGCTAATTATGTATTTACTCTATTAACTATAAAATTAATGTATCATAATAAAAAAATAGAAGAAAATATTAATTTGTAAAAGTTACTTAGCATTGTCAAATAGTTATTTAATGTGGATGATTTCTTTTAAAAATAATTTTTTAATAAAAACACTCCAGTAAGTGAATCAGGTCGTACACTATAGTAAAAATAACTGGTGAAATCAAGTCATTCTTAGGGATTGGAAACTAAGTATTAAATTATTTCAATTATTTTCTTAGCAAGGCGATTGAAATAGAATGATAAAATGAATTAAAGTAAAATGAACTAATTGACTATAACTACGAATGAACTAAAAATAAAATACTAACATCACAAAGGAAGAATTCATTAATAATAGCATGAGATCTCAACAAAGCCATCATCTGACAAATCAACACATATTTGTAAAATATAATAAAATTAATTGATTGGTTTTTAATTAGATTCACAAAAGCTCACTTCCCCTTTTAGTTGATATTGCCTTAATTATAGCAAAAACATCTATTTCGAGTAGTTTATCTATAATTCCCTGTTATGTAGTAAATTTTCTCTCATAAAATTTACTATCCTAATTAATATCAAGATTCATGCATATTTCTATATCATAAAAATTAACACTAATTGCATTACGAATGTAAATCCTATAACTAACTCAAAGTGCATGTTTCCATGTCAACAATTGAATAAATTCTATTCCAATTTCATAAAAACTATTCATTCTCATTTGAGTTTTTCAAGTTTTATTCACAAAAATACTGTTGGCCATACAATAGAATCATGAATCATGAAATCAAACAATTAAAATTCTAATCAATTAAATAATAACATATAATAAAGTCATGCATCAATTAAATCATCAAGCCATGTCAAAATCTCATTAAATCTAATTTAGTTCATAGCAAAAATAAAGATCACATGAAAGAATTAAAAGGGAATTCAAAATAATATCATTATTTCATGAAACCTAATAATGAAATGCATTATGATTATAAAACTATATATGAAAAGAGTTTCCGAAATTGTACATTATAATATGATATGATAACTATTATCTTTTATAATTATGAGACAATTTTACCCTCATCAAAATTATAACACAATACCATCACTACATCCACACCATTAGTATTATAGCACCATTACCTTCACCATTACACTATCACCATCATAACAAATCTCATCTTACACCTCTACTATACCACTACACAGTTACCATATCTATACCATCATTAATGTTTTTGCACCATTAACACCATCATCATTGGTATTACCTCCATCACCACTGTTATCATCACACCATCAACACTATTAACCCCATGGCGATCAATATTAACAATTATCATCTACCACCACCCCCTCTCCACTACCTCCAACACCACTATGCTTATCACTATTGCTATTGGTGTCATATTAATACCAATTGCCACTAACCTATTCCCAACTCTACCACCCTATAATGACCATCATCAATGCTACTATCATCACATCAATACCATACAACTACCATCATTACATGATCACCTTTGCTGTTATTACTGCCACTACCATCTTCCTAACTTCGATCATCACTACTACCATTAGCATTACAATTTCGTTATTATCACCATCACTACTACTGCCCATTCCATAGCCTTACCCTTGTACCAATTCTACTACTGCATCACCACTATGCCTCCACCTAACCCCTTACTAACACTAATACCACAAGGTAATAATCATTACCAGCATAATGTTGGCAGTAGTAGTCATTGATAGTGATGGCAATGGTAAAGATTATAGTGGTAAAAGTGGTAATCGTAGTGGCAATAGTGTTGTAGTGAGGGTAGTGGAATCATTATGAGGTTGTAGCAATGGTGCTCGTGTTGGTGGTAGTACAATAGTAGTGTTGATGATAGGATGGAAGAGAAGATTCTTTGGTAGTGTTAAGGGAAATAGAAATAATGATTTTTTTTTTTAACCAAAGAAGGTTGTATTGACATATTTACTCTATTTCCAACTTAGTATTGCAGCATAATAATATGATTTAATAATACTAGTGGATAACACACCCGCGATGCATGTGCAAATTAAATAATATTAAATTTATATATTTATAATTTATCATTATTTATTCAATAAAAAAATCATAATTTTTGTTAAATAATATAAATATAAATTTATTTTTTTTCTTTATCTACACTAATTTTAGATCCTTTAATTTCTTACTTATTAGTAAATCAAGATTACTAACAAAAATTATTTATACACATAAGGTAGGTGGAGAGAAAATGAAAAGAGAGAGAAACCTAAAAATTATTCATTTTTTATAACTTTAATAAACTATATTAATATTAGTTTTTTTGTCAAATAAAATTCAATAGAGGATAAATAGGTAACTTCAAGTGTAGCAATTATTTAAGGATCAATTCGCTTTAATAATATAGATAATAGTTTTTCCCAATAGCAGCCATTTGTAGTGTAATACCCTATATCTTAAGCTACTAACTCTAAGATTTAGTCAACAAGGATTTAAGTAACTAAAATCCTAAAATATGATTTTAGCTATAATCTTAAATACTTCCGATATTTGGGAATACATACATATATACATATATATAAATACATATGAATATACATACAAGTGTATATATATATGTATATGTATACGTATATATGGATGACGATAGTAGTATAGCAATAACATCTAATGATAGAGAAAACTATTGTAAAATATAAATAAATGAGATACTAGTTCAAGAGTGGAAATCACTATTTCATCCTTTGTATTAATAGTAAATTGCTATAAGAGCAAGTAGAGGCAAAATAACCAATTACTAAATAATTCAAAAGAGGCAAAATTATTATTTTTCCCTTAAGTCTTTAATAATAAAATATAATATTATACAAAATATTAGAAATGTACTTATCAATCCAAAGTATGTTTTGGAAAATAATATTATCAAATAGATAATGCGTAATAAAATATTATTAAAATATGCCCTAAAGCAATGAAACATTGTAAAAAAATGTCCTAAATCATCAAATTAATATAATATGACAAGAGTACGTTATGACATGTGATAAATATCTTTTTAAAAAAGTAAGAACAAGAAGAAAGGATTAATCAATTAACAATTTATAAAATCGAAATAAAGATGGAGCATACCATATTTTTATTCAAAAATCCATTAGAAATAACACACTTTGAAAAATCACAAAAATTTAGGTTTTTTTTTTTTTTTGGGAACCCCATTTACAGAGTACTAGTCCCTTTACAATAAGACCTATAGAAAACTAAAACAAAGAACAACAAAATACAAGATAAGGTTTGAAAGAAAACGATTAACATGACACAATCCTAAAATCTCCAAATCTCAACATGTCTTACATTAATATCTTTCTCAATTCATTGTCCAGCATTGCAATGTTCATATAAAAGAAGGATGATTGAGTCTCTTGTGCATATTTTGCTAGCCAATTAGTAGCTATATTTTTCTCTCTCCAAATGTGATTGACCTGACTCTGGATTTCTTCAATTACAATCCTTACCCATTGGTTTGTTCCAAATATCTATATGGTAATAGTTGTTAACAACCATCTTGGTGTTACCTAAGAGTTTGTTCTTATCAACACTCTAGAAAAGTTAAGCTTTTTGCATAATTCAAGACCCTTGACATGTGCTATTTGTTCAATCAAATCAATTGACTTTTGATTTGTGACAAATCTATAACATCAGATCACTTTACCATTCGAATCCCTAAGAATGCATCTACTTCTACCTTTGTCATGGTTTAGACTCCTAGCCAAATTTAATTTAACTATCCTATCTTTAGGGGATTTCCAAGACAGAGTGTATTTTCTTCTTTTTAGGTGGCTTTGCTACAATAGAAAACAAATCCTCATCATATTTGATTTGTTTAATGGTAAAGGGATTTGCATATCCAAGATTTATTAACTCATCAATAATTTGTGTCACAAAAAATCCTTGGAGACCTATGACTATTTATGTGTTTCCTATTATTTCTCTTACCCTATATGTACCACAATGTTATAATTGGGACAAAATACTAATATGGTTTGATGTATTATTAGCTTTGCATTTCCAATACATGAGTAAACCATTTATGGAGATGTTTGGAAGATGCATAAAACCAAAGTAAGAAGAAATCAAGTCCCAAATATCCTTGGAATAATCACATAAAAGGAAAACATAAACAACTATTTCATACTCATGTAAGCAACAAACACATTATGGTGCAAGACTTCGATCCCATAGACATTGTCTATCCTCAATAGGAACAAAGGATTGGAGGGCTCTCCATATAAATAATGAAATTTTCAAAGGAATAAACTTGTTTTGGAAAAGTTCATTGTATATTCATTCTAGCCATTAGAGACAAAAAATAAACCATATGAAGATTTCATCTAAAGGGGGGAGTCATTAGCTCTTTATTGAATATTGGTTTAAAGAATATTTGAACCAATCTAATATGAAGCAAGCCAAGTTGCCCATCTCTATTCCATCTTTTGTTGAACCAAAGTTCATTAAATCTTAAATGTGAAGAAGTCATTGAATCAAATTTATATAATGGGCCTTGTAAAAGCCATTAATCAAACAAAAGCTATGCTCGCCCCTACCAAAATTGAAAAATGTATGTTGCTAAGTGAAATTTCATAATAAAGCTGCAATATATCAACTTTTTTATTTAAAAATTCAATAAAGAGATCACATTCATTGAAAATTCGTTAAAATTTAGTTGGGCAAATTTCCAAATGAGAACAAGACAAAAGAAAAAAAATGTTTCAAACATTTGCAACTTGTAAAAAAAAAAAAAAAAAAAAAAACGTATTTTGAAGTTGGTTGGAAATTCTATAATCGGCATTTTTCTTTTTTTTTTTTTCCCTACGCTTGCTCAAGCCTCCTATAATCTATGTGTTTATAGTAGAGAACCTCCATCCTTACTTTATTGTTGTAATACCCGAAGAAACTATAAAATAAAAAAAAAAGACATAAAATAAAAAGGTAAGGACTTAATGGACCTTATAAGGGATTAAGTAGGGTTAAAGTGGGAAATTCAGTTTTTCCTCAACCCTTAAGCATTACATAAACCCTATAATTCTCTTGTCATTCTCTTATGAAAGCTCTCATTATTGACAAAGCCTTGCTTCTCTCTAATAGAACCTTCGAGAACATAAGGCAAAAATTGGGAAAGGTAATTTCTTTTCTTTAGTTCACCAATCTATCGATTTTTTGACATTATTCTATCTCTTGTTGCATGGGAAAGAGATTTGTGAGGTGTAGTGTAGCACGTGAGAATTTTTTATGTTGAAGGAAACCTATTAGTAGTTCTTTCAACAGAAGGGGATTGTAAAGGATATAAGAGTTTCGACATAAGAAACATCGGGTGAGTTGAGTTTTGCAATAAAACTGTTATTTTTAACGCATATCTAGTTGTTTAATGGGTAAAAGAACATGATGGTATGATGTTTTATGAAGTAAGTGTTGATTTTGGATGAAGATTGGTATTAGGTGACAAGAGATTAATGTTTTTTGAAAGAAGGATTGCAAATCATAACTAGTGGAGATTAGAATAGGGTTTTTTGAAATTTGGAATTGAAAATTAGTAATATAGTTTAAGCACGACCTTGCCTTTTCCTATGCTAGAGAGCATTGCTTGTAGCATCGCCATACTTCTTAACACTGCTAGCAACATCATCGTGCTCCCCAACAAGACATGAGTTATATTTTTCGTGAAAATCTTCTCTCTCTCTTACTCTTTTTCCTTTAGCATTTTCTGAAAGTTTCTAGTATTTTCCCAGCTAAGTTGAGTCCTTAAAGTGTGAAATTATAAACAATGGTTAGAAGAGCCTATGATCAAAATAAGAATTGGTAGAAATAATCTTGTGATTTTTAAAGCAAGTTTAGAGAAACTTTTAATTACATTAATCAAAGTAATCCGGGTTTATGATACGTACTTGTTGTTTGTGATTGTTAATTGAGAAATATGAAAACTAGATTAATTATATACTCGAATTACAATAGTGTGCTGCTTGTGTTCGACTTGGCTTAGGGGTTAGTGGTAGCAAATCCCTAAGGTACATCTCGATGATTCATGTGATGCATTATCCTTAGTAGAGTCTTTTGGAAATGGTCTCAAGTAAATTTAGGGATATTGGGGCTCATGGTGGTAGTTCCACATATCATTTAGATGAGGCTCGTAGTAGCAGTTCTAAGTTAAGGCCTATTTATATATTTTATATAGTTTGGTAAGGTCATGAGCATCCTTATGTTGCATCTTGGCTTGAGGAAAAGATAACTAAATTTGTTGTTGTATATTCACGTTTACATTAATGTATGTGATTTGATTGTTTTAGGTAGCATGTGCGTATACTTGTGGTGTTACATATTAAGCCTTAGCTTACCCTTCTCCTTCTTTTTTGTTTTTTTCCTACTATAGAAGACTTAGAAAGGTAGACAAACTATAGTGATTTTATAGTCCCTTGATATTATCTTTGGGGTAGGAAGAGCAAAGATTATGTATGACATAAGAGTTAGAATAGTTGGAATTTAAATTGTATGGTTACAATTCATTGTTTATGATTTGATTATTATAATTAGATGTAGTTTTGCCTTTATTTAAAGAATTAATTTCATGAGGTTACTAGAGGTTTTCACAATAATTTTTTTTTTTTTAGAGATTTTAGTCATTTGTTTATACCTAATGTGACAATAGATGCTAAGGACATATGGCAATTTATGGCATCTTAAGCTTGGAGTATAAATAAAGTGGTATTAGAGCATAGTTTCATGGTTTACAAAAAATATAGGAAAATGATTTGTAAGATAGTAAAATGGTGAAAGTAGGTAGTATATGGGTAAGGTATGATCCCAAAGAATAGATTTATGATTTTTGTTAATGGCTAAGTGGAATTATTTTATTTTATGTTAGTTATCATTTTGAAGTTATTTGCATAGTTGTTTTAAAGATCATAGATTCTTGCAAACCTTACTTAGGAGTATGAAAAATATGGTAGAATATCTTGGAGTAGTAAATAGGAGCATATACTTAAGATAGAATAAAATTCACAGATTATAAATCTCTGTAAGTTATGCAAAGGTGGTATGATTGGTAATAATTTTATAGCTATAAATAATAATTAATAAGTTTATAATTATTAAAAATTGCATTAAGCAATGGTTGATCAACAAAAACCAAAACAAGAGGTAACAAATGACATAACCATAAATTAGATATGAGAATAGCCATAAGTAATGATATTAAAGTATGAAACATAGTTACCAAAATTACATTATAAATATATGTAGAAACCCTCATAAAAGCATGATTGACAGGTAATGTGAAATCAATAAGTGACAATTAAGGAAGTGCAAATAAATAATCATGATGAATAGTAGGGATGTAAATGGGACTAGTTTAGGATGGGTCATAAGATTCCAAAACCTATCCCGCTATATTAACAAGGTTCCTAAACCCATTCCAAAACCTTATAGCATTTTTAACCCTAAACCTAAGACCCACCCTATTACCCTAATAGGGTATTGTTACTTGACCCACTAGACTTGTTTAAATTTTTTTTTTTTTTAGCCAAATGACTATTTTTTCATTCATTAATTATTACATGAGAAATTAATTTGCATTATTTGTAGAACATAGGTAACACGATGGGGATTAAGGAATCCATTTGTTATACCCTCTTCATCCTATGTATCTTGTCACAATATCAGTGGAGCACCTAATAATATTATTATTTAATAAATTTAATGATCTACGTAAGATCTTAACTTTCATATATATTTTAATTTTAAGTATATGGTTGATGTTTACATTAAATTTATTATTTACTTAATTATTTATCTCTGCTATATAATAAATACACAACTATTTTCTCTTAGCTAATAGAAAAAAATCTCACATAGATATACATCCATAAATATTAATAGAGAATAGTCAATGTGATTAAAATTGTTATCATCCCTATTTTCATCTATTTATTATTTTAGATATTGAAAATTTCAGTTAATATTATATTATATTATTAAGTTATTATTTTTTTTTATCGAATAATGGGTTTCCCATCGGGTTTTTTTCAAAATCCCATAACCCATCCTAAAACTCTAATGAGTTTTTAGTCATATCTTAAAATATATCCCAAAACCCTATTGGGTAGTACTTTATAAGATTTTTAGTAGGTCAGCTAGGTCGAGCATCTTATAACGACTCACCCAATTATATCCCTAATAAATAGTCTAAACTAAATATAAAAATCTAACAAATTAAGAAATTCAAATAATATAGGAAGAAGTTAGAAACAAACAAACTTTGACCACAAATATAAAAGTAGTTGCCCACAACACCAATAACCCAATAATTCACTAAAATTATTAAGATAGAAAGATAATAATAAGATATTTTTCTAAATTTCAACACCAGTAAAAGTTTGTCTAGAGTGATTTCCTTGTAAATGGCAACGCTATGATAACAAAACAATAACTACACATAAACATTATATAATTGATAACGTAATTAATATTAAAATGAGAACATCTCAAAAAATAAAATAATTGGCTTGTTGTATCTTCCTTGTAAGAGAAGCATGATAATGAAATAATGAATATCCATCAAAAGTCATATTAACAACAATAACTGTAATAACAATAACCATGACATCAATAATTACGATGACCACATAATGATAACAATAATGACAAATGGCTTCTTAATAAAAAACTTCCACAATGAACAACCAACATCAAAATGACATAAAAAGTTATAAAATTCTTATACTCATACATATAAAATGGGATGACAAGTATAAGCTCCTCCTTATTTTGCTTTGTGTTATCTCATGTTTATTGAGTCTTGTAACTAGTCCTATCTCATCTTATCGTATCATGCTAAGTCGTTCATTACATCCTGATCACGTCCAATTCAGTATTGGTTGGAGTCATCAACTTTATTCGTATAAATGATTATGCTAGATGACATGGAATATTAGTTCCATGATATCGAAGAGGTAAAAAAAGTAATGAATAATCATAGAAAGAAATAAATTGATAAACAAACAAGTCAATTACTGTATAACCCAACTAATAAGCAAATGATGGCTAATTAAATATGAAACAAATTTCTAAGTGATCAAACCTACATCTTTAATATATGTTATAATGACCTCTACAAAGAAAAAATTATGATTACAAAGTAAGTAAATAAATAAGATAATGTATCAAATTGTAGGATAATAAATTGTCATATTAAGAAATTTAAACCATAAAGACATGACATAAATAAATAAATAATGATAGTACATATAACATTTTCCTCCCACCTCAATAGTTGAATCGCAAGGGCCTGTGTGGGAAGAGAAGAACAAGTTTGGACTAATATCAAAAAGAGTATAATAATAGCCCCAAATGAGAAGCTTAAGATTGGGAGGCTATTAGAAAGTAAGCGAATTTGAAGTTGGAGTGAATAAACATAAGAAAATTAGATTTTAAGCAATGGATTTGGAGATAAATATGAAAATTATTTGGGAAAATCTAATGACCATGTTTGGAGAACTAAAGTCTAAATAGAGATGGACATTGAAGATTCTGATATCAAGAAAGAATCTACAAATATAAGGAACAAGGAAAATAAAGAAATTCTAGGGATAGAAGTTAGAAAGGATAGAAATCTAAAAATGTTATCTTTAGGAGATATTAGAAATAACACGATGATATTATGGAAGTAACCTAAGCAAGTTTCAATCATTTGGGTTAAAACAAATCAAAGGATTAACATGAGAAATATAAAAAGAGAATGAATATAAGTAAGATGATCAAAATTGTATGGATAAAGTATAATCAGAGTAATATAAGTGGAGATGAAGTAAAAAGAGAAGCCTTGAGTAATTGGAAGGTTACGAATTCTAATAGAGGTAGATAAATAAGGGATATTTATTTTGGAAGACTAATAGTAGATCTAGGAAGGATCTTAAACGAGAGAAATATTCAAACATGAAAAGGATAGATCTTAAGAGAGAAAGTGATCAAGTGCGTTATGGTCCAAAAGAGTCACTTATTGTAGCACCTTACCTTTTTAGGTATTTGCTTAAAAATTTTTCTCAACTTTTTGTCCCTAAAAGAAGGCTTGTTATTGCCATCCATGAGTTATGGATAAGGTAGAATTTGTATTTCACCTATTATTCAAATTCATAAAATACTTATTCCTAGATCTATTCTCATTCGATATGACAAACAAGAATGGAAATCTTTACAATAGTAGGTCAAGCTTAAAGCATCATAGCTAAATAATATTTTACTTGTTTCAATTACAAAGCCTAAGTAACATACAATCTCTAAGTTGTAATTTACACATAATATGGTGATACTTTTTAGAGCCACTTTTTAGAACTTTAGGCAAATCTTGCAACGATTTGATCAATCTCAAGAGAAATTACTTCACTAAATGCTTCTAAGCCTTTTCGCTCGTGTAATTTGATATTTTTCCTAGTTGTCTTTCTTAACTTGAGGATAAGACAACTTATCTCCTTAGTTTATTGTAAATCGAGTGAGAGTGGATAAACAAAAAGCAATACAACTAATATCACAGCATAATCACTAAGCAACTTATCATTTCAATTACAAAACTCTTTAGTCTAAGCAAGCAATGCAGATGTAGCAAACCTATGCCGTGCTAATGCACATGACATGGATTGATACTGGTATCCTAGCCTAGCCTAGCCTAGCACTCATTTGGTTAGTCAACTTCAACTAGGAATCTAGATATAAACCAAAGCCCAAAAACTTAGTAATGCAACCTAAAGTTGCCTAATCCAATAACCTAGCGAAAACAACATAAAGTGGTTTAGAAATGCAATTCTATATGCATAAAATGCATTTTTTTTTTAAACCAAGTTGTTCACTTGATGAACCTAATTCTTCATATAAAACCCAACATAATAAAATCTCAATTTTAGAAAACTTGACCTATAAGTCCTTTCCATGCTATGACATAAAATGCATTAGTCACATACCCAGCAATTACTAAGCAAATACTAAATGAGCTTACTCATCTATTTATTAACTAAAATCTTACTTTACTTCATTTACATTTTCATCTCTAAAGCCTTGGTATTAGGTTCACATAAGTGAACAACTTAGGTAGGAAGGTTAGTACCTAATTCTTTAGTCTAGTTAGTATAGAACCAAGTATCGTAAGATCAAACAATAACCCAGCAATAACATATATTACAATCATAAAACATAAGTCAACAACACATATATATTCAAAGGGTTAAGAATCATTTTTATAGCTCATCAAACAACATATCACATTCATATACAAGATTAATCACATTCATTGTAGTTAGATAAGTCAAGAGTAAATAAAATCTACTGTAGAACATAAGTAATCTACTTACCAGGGCCACTTAGTGATTTTCCTCAAAAGCTTACCCTTACACTCGAGACTCTTCCTCACCCATTTCACCCATAATGAGCTAACCTTATATATCCATTTCAAACCTCAGTTCTATATATCAAGTTACTCCATATTTTCATTTGCCCAACATTCTGACCCACATTTTGACTCACATTCTTACCATTGCACTGGCTTTCATCCATCGTTCAGTTGAGAGGGGTTGTCAGAACCACTATTTGAGATGTTATTTTGCTTCAAATACTCTAAACCCTATGTTTCCAAATTTCTTCATGATTTTTCCTATTTTCTCTATTTTCTCCCTACACCTTTCTCATGCAACCTTAAATTTTCATGAACTATAGCTGGCTAAGAATTGTCTAGAGAGTAGGTATGAGATTTTATAAGTAATGGAAAGTTGGTGGATTTTTCTTTTGGTAGATCAAGTGTATGCCTTAACTTTTTCCTTCTTCTCCAAATTTAGGTTATGTGTCACTTTCTTAACTTATTAATTTGTCTACATTTTTGCAAATACTTGCCATCTCCAGGAGGCTTTCCTCATATTAGCTCTATCAATTATATATATATATATATATATATTTGAATATTAATTAATTACAAGTTCATACATTATACATCAAGTATCTATCATGTATACATATTTCTAGACAATATTTAATTTCTTTTTATTTGTTTCCTTATCCAAATAATTTATCTCTAAAGGCTTAATATTTTTTGGAACTCAAATAGTGCATTTTCAACAAAATAGACAATATTAATAAAATTATGCTTTTATTAAAGTTAATATTTTACCCATTTTATTTTGCTAAATAAACTTCTCAAGGCACTTCTTTCAATTTTTTTAAACCCTTATTACTCAAATTGTGCCTTTTTGACCCTATATTCAATTAGCATTACATTTGGAAATTATATAAACGAATGGGGTTAAATTGTGCCTATGAGAGATAATTTCAATATTAGAGAAATCTTGAAACCAATTGTGTCGGTGGATTTTGACACCAACTCGTCTTTGCATGAAGAGATCAAGTAATTTATGCCTTCTAACAATATTTTATTGTTCATATATGATTCCAAGAATTGATGTGGTTATAGCCTCATTGAACTCATGATCTCCACTAATGTATCCAACCCAATAGCTTCAAGGAACTTTGATTACTAAAATTCTCAAACACTTACTTTCTGGTGATGAGAATTTGATGGTTTAAACATGTAATTACGATTGTGATGAAGTGAATAAGATGGATGTAAATAAATCAAAATAATGTGCTTGATGGCCTCACATCACTGATGAAGTTTAAATGATACAAGGGTAATGAGTAAGGATTAAGAACTAGGGTTGCTACAAAGTGAAACCTTAATTGGGACCATAAGTTAGGGATGTCTCTTGATGAACATGTCTTGTTGAGAGAGAAAATATCAGTCTGCCTAAAAGGATCAAATTGTGAAGAGGGGTTGGATTGGGTTGTAACTGGGTTAGGATCTTAGTCTGGACATAAGTGGGCTATGTCTAATACTTAAGCCTAACCTATTAGCTATTAATTAAGTCCATGCCACATAGTACATGCTCTAGTAGTTTCTTAATGGAATATTCCATAGTATACATGTCAACTAATTGTATTAGATAGTAACAAACTTAAGAGACTTTATAAATACACATTACATCATGTAAACAAAAAAATATACAAAAAGAATGTTCTACCATGTGATTTTCTTCCTTCTCTAGGGTTGTATGTGACCTTCTCATGCATAATTCCTTCTGTAATTGTTTAACCCATATCAAGTGGTATCAAAGCCACTTTAGTCGATAGCATGCCTTAAACCAGAATAGAGAGTAAGATGGAGGAGCTAATTCATAGCTTGTTTAAAGAGCATGAAGAAAAACAATAACAAAAGGAAAATTGTTAGGTCTAATTATTCATAGAGACTTTCAATAAGCAGCAAGACCAATTAGATAAGCAAAGTGCTACCATATTAGCTAATCAACAATAGCTTAATGAGACTAAATTGCAATCACTTGAAGCATTCAACAATATTAAGAAGGGAAATACTGAAGGAGTTGCAGGTAGTATTGGAGCATTACCTGATTTAGTCTTGACCACTACAAGTGCACCTAAATATCAAGTCCCTACTTAATCTACATGAGTAGATTTTCCTACTTTCAAGGGGGATGATCTCAAATCTTAGCTATTCAGAGCTGAACAATTCTTCCATATTGATGCTACATCTTAAGCATCTAAGGTAAAATTGGTGGTATTACACTTTGAGGATAGAGCGTCTCAATGGTTCTATTCTTATATTAATAATAGAAGGGGCGAAGGGGAAGTTACTTGGTAGGAGTTAATGTATGCCCTTAGTACTAGATTAAGTGATCACGCTGTCGAGGATCCAATGTCAGATTTGAAGAAGTTGTACTAACGAGGTCCCTTAGTTGAGTATATAGAAGAACTCAAGTTTTTAGTGTCACAATTGACTTTGACATAATCCTATCAAATTAGCTTATTCATAGTTGGATTAGAACCTGAGCTCCAAAATCTCATTAGGATGTTTGAATCCCACACACTATAGCAAGCTTATACACTAACTCAATTACAATAAGCTAACCTTAAAGCTACCTAAACACTTAAACAACCCTTTAGTAGTTCCTATCCTTCTTAAACCTAGACCGATACACAATACCATACTGCTACTAAGGCTAATCAAACCCCTAAATTCATCCCAAACACATAACCCACCTACAAGCTAGCACTACCCTTACTACTCACACCTAACTTACCACCATCAACCAACATTAGAACTATGAGATGCATGACATTAAAAGAGGCCTTTGTGCTTAGTCATTGGTGTAAAGGCAAGAGACTTAATTTATTGTGGTAGAAGATAAGGAAGTGGATACCCCTAAGGTTAAAGTAGAGCTAACTGATGAGGAAGGAATAGAAATAGTGTTATCTAATTTAACTTTATGTTCAATGTAGCAATCTCTAAAGGATGATAGACCTATGGGTTGGTTAGATAAGTTAAGAAAAGGCGAATACACATCCTCATTGACAGTGGAAGTTCATTGAACTTCATTGACGGTAAGTTGAATAAAGGACTAAGTTATGAATTGCAACAAGTTAACCCCTTGAATGTGACCTTAGCTGATGAATCGACATTACTTTGTAAGTTCAAAATACCCAAATTCACTTAGATTATGCAAGGAATACATTTTGAGACTGAAGTATTTCTCTTGCCACTAACAGGATGTGAGCTAATTTTAGGCATTCTATGGTTGACCATGCTAGGAACAATCAATTGAAAATTTCAAAAACCACAAATGCAGTTTACTTAGAAGGGGAGGCCATGTGTTTTGGAAGGAAAAGAAGAGCTCATAGCACATATTGGAGGTAATGAACTATCTCAATCATTATAAAAATTAACTTTTGCTTTACAAATTCAGTGTTGGCTAGTCTCTTCCTCCATGATAAGTGAAGAAACTAGTATAGATATGAAGCCTAGTCCTACATTAGTTGATCTACTAGAAGAATACTGTGAGTTGTTCGAGATTCCTAATTCATTGTTGCTTAGTAGAGGGTTTGATCACCAGATATATTTGAAAGAAAATACCAATCCAATGAATTTACAACCTTATAGGTACCCCACTATGAAAGAAAAAAAAGAAGAAAAAAACTATATTAGAAAACACGATGAAGGAATTGCTAGAGGGTAGAATTATTTGGCTTAGTCATAGCCCTTTTGCATCACCGGTAGTGTTGGTAAGAAAGAAGGATCACACTTAAAGGATGTGTATTGACTCTCAAAAGCTGAATAAACACACCATCAAGGATCAATTTCCAATTCCTATTTTTGAAAACCTATTTGATGAATTGAATAGGGCAAGCTACTTTAGTAGACTTGATTTAAGATTGAGTTACCATTGAATTAGAATACACCTAGGTGTTGTTTTCAAAATGGCTTTCCATACACATGAAGGGCATTATGAATTTTTAGTCATGCCCTTTAGGTTGACTAATGCCATCTCAACTTTTCAAGGGCCCATAAACCATGTGTTCAAGCCATTTCTAAGGAAGTTTGTTCTAGTGTTTTTCAACGATATTTTGTATATAGTCATGGTATTGTATATAAAGTATTGAAGCAGGAAAGGTTGTTTTTGAAGAGAAGTAAGTGTTCTTTTGCTATGATGTAGATGGAATATCTAAGCCATATCATTAGTAGAGAGGGTGTTGCTACGAATCCTCAAAAATAGAGACCATTGTTCAATAGCTTGTGCCTTAAAATTTGAAGCAATTCAGTGGTCCCTTAGCCTATCTGGACACTATAGGCACTTTATATAAGATTATGGGTCCATTGTTAGACCTTTAACCAACTAGTTGAAGAAAGGTTAGTTAAGATGGAATATGGAAGTTGCTTCTACCTTTGAAAAACTTAAGGTCGCTCTAGTAACATCTCTTGTTCTCAAATTGCCTAATTGCAATAAACCCTTCAATATTGCAATCGATGCTAATGGAGAAGGTTTGGGAGCAGTTTTAATGTAAGATAAGTATAACTTATCTAAGTAAGGTTTTATCCTTAGGCAGCAAGGAATGTTGATGTATGAGAAGGAATTGATAGCCTTAATACAAGCCGTTAACAAGTTGAGGCATTACCTCCTTAAGTGACACTTTATAATTAGAACTGATCATCAATGTCAAGTATTTACTTGAGTAGAAATTGGTTACTCCTAGTTAACACAAATGGCTCACTAAGTTGCTTAGGTTAGATTATGAAATTGAGTTTAAAAGTAGGCACACTAATTTAATTGCTAATGCTCTTTCTAGGGTAAATGGACCGTAACTGCTGTAAGTAACCACTACTGTAGCAACTGTTGACTTAATGTGCCTTTGTGGATAGGTTTTGGGCATAAAAAAGGAAGAGTGGTCGTTAGACCACCCCAACCACTAAGGAATAAACTATTACAGTTATATCATAGGGGTGCTTTGGGTGGTCATTCAAGAGCTTAAGCCATATACAAGAGAGTTAGTTCAATCTTTTACTGGCCTAAGTTAGAAAAAGCAGTTAGGCAATTTGTTTAACAAAGTGAGGTTTGCCAAGGGTATAAGTTCAAAAACATGGAAACTCCAATGCTTTTACAGCCAATGCCTATTCTAGACGGATGTTGGAAGGAGGTTACAATGTATTATGGTCAGGAGGAAAGGAAGTAATTATGGTTGTAGTTGATTGCTTTAGCAAGTACGGACACTTCATTGCTCTTGTACATCCTTATACAACTGTGAAAGTAGCCTAAGGTTATGTTGAAAATGTTTTTAAGTTGCACAGAATGCTAGAGGGCATAACCAGTGATTGAGACCCAGTGTTCTTAAGCAACTTTTGGAAAGAATTTTTTTAAGTTGCAAGGATTTGAGCTAAATTTCTCTACTACATACCATCCTCAGACTGATGGGCAAACAGAGGTTATGAATCGATGTTTGGAAACTTACTTATGGTGTGTTATAGGGGAAGAGCAGCATAGGTGGAGTCATTATTTGGCATTAACAAAGTGGTGGTACAGCATTAACTTTCATATTAATACCAACACTAATGCTTTTCAAATCTTGTATAGTTACCTACCCCCAGTTCGTATGCTTTACATCCTTAAGGACTCTATTAATGTTATAGTGGACTTAATGTTGACTAACCATGAGAAGACTCTAAAGGTGCTAAAATTTCATTTGGCAAGGGCTTAAAATCAAATGAAGCAGTATGCTAACAAAAAACAAACAAATAGAGAGTTTGAAATTGGTGACTAGGTGCTTCTTAAATTATATCCCTATCAATAACACACACTTAAATAGACAAGGAAACTTAAGTTATTACATAGATACAACAGGTCCTTCCAGGTTGTTGATAAAATAGATAAAGCAGCTTATCGCTTAGCTTTACCTGAGGGATCGGGTGTGCACCCAACTTTTCATGTATCCCAATTGAAGAAGTACCATGGATCTATCTTGGAAAGGAAATTAGTAAAGAAAGGAAGAAGGGCGAATGCTTTGGGGTTAGTTCATTAGAAGGGGAAGGCTCCATCTAATGGGACATGGGAGTTTATGTCAAATCTCTAACTTTAGTTTCCTTATTAATCTTGTAGTCAAGGTTTTCTAAAGGAAGGATGGATGATATAAGGATGATGAACAAGGATGAAGAACTGGGGTTTCTATAAAGTAAAACTCTAATTAGGGACAATAAGTTAGGGAAGTCTCTAGATGAACATGTCTTATTGGGAGAGAAAATATCTATCTGCCTAAAAGGATCGAATTGTGAAGAGCGGTTGGATTGGGTTACAACTAGGTTAGGATCTTAGTTTGGACGTGAGTGAGCTATGTTTAATACTTACACCTAACCCATTAGCTATTAAATAAGTCCAGGCCATATAGTACATGCTTTAGTAGTTTCTCAATGGAATAGTTTATAGTATACATTTTAGCTAATTGTATTAGATAGTAACAAACTTGGGAGACTTTATAAATACACAATACTTCATGTAAACAAAAAATATACAAAAAATACAAGAAGAATCTTCTCCCATGTGATTTTCTTCCTTCTCTAGGTTTGTATGCGACCCTCTCTTGCTTAATTCCTTCTATAATTGTTTAACCCATATCAGATAGCTTCAAATTATTAGTAAAAGATTGAATCACTCTACTCTTGGAAGAAATCATTTTTATTCAATTTAATAATCAATCACTTAATTGGTCAAACCCTTAGAAAGAGTATTATTTATATAAAGATAAAATAAATATGGGCTTTACGATGTAAACTTAATCCAATTGCTAATAATAAATCTCCTAAAGTAAAAGTTACTAAGAGATCTTCTCAAACCTAAAATATATCTACTTGCTGAAAGATATTGAAATATGTCTATCCTAAAAATAATGAAAATAATAAAATCTCAAATATAAAAATTATTAAGTCAAGTAAGATGATAACATTGTCATGAACTCCTATGCTTGTCTTGATGGTTCCCATCACATTTTGTCCTTCAAACTAATAAAATATTAATATACAATCTCCTTTCTAAGTTGACTAAAATTTAAACTTTACTCCAAATGGATTAGGCTTGCGAGCTAATGAAGCTAAACATTATTAGCTTGAGCTAGACTTAAATTGTTATCAAACTAATCTTGACAAATGACTTGTTACATATTTTGATCTTCATTTGTTCTCTATATGTAACTTTTACATTGTGTTTGGGAAGAGGGAACAGTTGGGAAAATAATGGGAAGGAAAGGAAATGATAGGGAAAGAGTCCCATTCCACTAGGATAGAAAAGGGAATTACAGGGGAAAGAAATAAGGAAAAAAATATTTCTCTAGATTATATGTTCTTTTATTCCTACTCAAATTGGAGAGAAAGGAAAGGGAAAGTGGAAAAAATAATCATCCTTTCCAATATGAAGTTTTTTTGAACTAGCATTCAAGAAATCATCCATGGGGAATCCTGTGATGGCAATATGGTTTAACAGAGAAGAAATGGCAGTATGATAAACTAACATAATAGAAAGTGAATGATAAGTTTTTCTATCTCTTCTATTACTATGTAGCTATATATACATACTAAATGCACAAAGCAGTCCACGTATAAAATCATCTAACTATCCACATGTATAATATATTCTATACCGCCCTTCAAGTTAAAGCCTCACGAAGCCCTAACTTGAACCTAGTTGAAACAAGCTGGGAAACGGAAGTATTCTTAGTAAAAGATTTAGCTAATTGTTAAGATGCAGGAATGTGAATAGGAGTAAAGAAACCAAAAGTTACATGGTGCCAAAGGAAATGGACATCAACATCGATATGTTTAAAGAGATTATGTAAACGTGGATTCTGTACAATGAGAGTAGAAGATCGATTATCACAAAAAAGACTAATAAGAGCAAGGATTGGAACACACAAGTCACGAAGAATGAATGAAGTCCATAAGAGTTCTTTAACTATAGATACCATATTGCAATACTTGGCTTCAGTTGAAGATGTACTCACTATTGATTGCTTTTTGAATTTCCATGACATAAGAGCATTACCAAGGAAAATGCAATAATAAGTAATGGACTTGCAATCAAAAGAAGTAGAGGCCCAATTTGCATCTATATAGCAATGCAAAGTTAATGGATTATGATGCTAAAAGAATAATCCTAATCCAACAGTACCCTTTAAGTATTTAAGGAGATGGATGGTTGCTTACATATGTAGCTCACATAGCTGAGATAAGAACTAGCTAAGTTTTTTCATAGAGAAACTGATATCTGGTCTAGTGAGCATCAAATATAATAAACAACCAACAAAATTTCTGTAAAATAAAGGATCTAATAAAAATTTCCCTTCATCATCCGTCAAAGGTAAACTAAAGGGCAAAGGAAGTGAAGTTGGCTTACAAGCAATCAAGCCCATATCGATCAACAAATCAACAACAAATTTCCATTGGTCCAACAAAGTACTAGTATCCGCACAACAAATTTCTATCCCTAAAAGAATCGTACAAGTCCTAAGTCTTTGATCGTAAATGCAAAATCCAAAGCTATCTTTAAAGCATGAATAGAATCAAGACAAGTGCCTGTGATTAACATATCATCCACATATAAAAGAACTATAAGAAAACCAGTTGAAGAGTGATAGGTGAATAAAGAAGTATTGTTAACAGATTGAATAAACCCACACTTAAGAAGAAATTGTGAAATCTCATGATTCTATTGTTGAGAAGCCTGCTTAAGACCATATAATGAACGTTTTAAATGACATACTTGATTGGGACTAGCCTTAGAATAACCTTGAGGAGGCAACATGTAAATTTTCTCATCCAAAAAACCATGCAAGAAAGCATTACTAATGTCAACTTGAAAAAGGGGCCAATTATAAGCAGTAGCTAAAGTAATGAAAATGCAAATCGTACTCAATTTAGCTACAGGTGAGAATGTATCATGATGATCCATGCCTTCAATTTGAGTATAACCTTTAGCTACCAACCGAGCTTTAAACCTTTCAACACAACCATCACGTTTATACTTAATTTTATAGACCCATTTTCACTCAATTACTTTCTTGCCTAAAGTTAATTCGATGAGTTCCTAAGTATCATTTAATTCAAGTGCTTCGAGTTCTTTGTTCATAGCTTCAACCCATTCAAGGGTCTTAGAAGCTTAGTAATAAGAAAATGGTTCCCAAATTGTTAAAACTTGTGCCAAAGATGATCTGTAGTCATATGGGAAATGTATGAAGTCATGTTTATTTAGTAAAGGATAAGGAATAGGTATAATAACAGTATCAACATAAGAAACAGTACGATTGTTGTTAACAATTTGTGCTTACAATGAGTGGACATAATCACTTAATTAGTTAGGTAACTTGCGATCCCTATTAGATCTACATAAGTATGTAGAAGAAGAAGCATGGGATAGAACCTTAGAAGGATGAAGATTAGGAGTAAGATGACCATGATTGGTAGCAGGACATGAAGTTGAAGAAATTGTTGCAGTGTCATCAAAAGAGGATGGTTGATCAAGAGAAACAGAGGGAGTAATGGGCAAGTTTAACAATGAAGTTATATCAAGAGTAGTAGGAGGATGAAAAGAAGGTGACAAATAAGGATGATTAAAAGGAACAAAGGTTTGTGAACTAAAATATGATGTTATATCATTGCTATGAAAAGGAAAAACATGCTCACAAAAGGCAATATCTCTATTGACTTTAATTTTCCTTAATTCAATATCATACACTTTATATCCCTTTTGGCCATGAAAATAGCCCAAGAAAATACATTGAACTCCTTTTGCATCAAATTTGCCCTTCTTTGAATCAAGGTCAACTATATAACATAGATAGCCCATTGTCTTCAAGTAAGTAAGGTTTGGTTGTTTTTTATATGATACTTCAAAAGGTGACTTCCATGCAAGTTTAGAAGTTGGCATGAAGTTAATGAGATAGGTAATAGTGAGAATACACCCTCTCTAAAAGGTTTATAGCAAAATAACATAGATACGTAAAGCTTTAGTAGTTTTAATCAAGTGTTGGTGTTTTCTTTTAACCCTCCTATTTTGATGAGGTATGTATGGAATAGATTTTTGGTATATGATTCCCTATTCATAAAATAAGGTTTGACAACTATTGGATAGAAATTCTGCCTCATTATGTAATCTGACTATCTTAGGTTTCACTGAAAATTGATTTGCTATCATCTTCAAAAATCCATCAAGGTAAGAAACTACTTGTGACTTATTATTTGAGAGATATGTCTAAGTTGAGCATGAGAAATCATCAAGAATGGTAAGAAAGTACTTTGCACAACTTGAAAAAGGAATGGGATATGGTCCCCAAATATCTATATGCAACAAATCAAAGCAAGAAGTAAAACGACTCAAACTATAAGTAAAAGGCAATTGATGTGATTTAGCCTTAAAGCATGAATCATGAACAAAATTCTGAACGTTTCTGTTTAAGCTTCTTAACAAATAAATGGCCTAATCTAGAGTGAAGCAAATGAACATCTGTAACAATGTTATAGCTAAAAGAAATAGAAGCATCAACTGCTAAATTATTGCCTGTACTATTAAAGAATTGAGAAGACAAAACATACAATCCATTGCAAGCAATAACTGTTGTAACAAGTGCTTTAGTTGAAGGGTCTTAAAAAATGAATTGCTTTGCATTAATTTGGGCAATGAGATCATGGTCCACAAGAAGACATTAGACTAAAAGTAGGTTGTATTTAAAGGATGGTATAAGAAGCATGTTCTAAAGTGTTAGGTCTTGTATGAGATAAACTAAGCTATCAAGTTGAACTAATTGGATCTGTCCATTTAGCAAAGTAACAGAAATTGGACAAGATAAAATATGTATATCAAGGAGCAATGATTTATGAGGGGTAATATGATCAAACGCACCCAAGTTAACAATCCAACAGCCAAAATTGTTATTACCAATACTAAAACCAAAGAATGAATGAAGAGATGAAAAGGATACACCTGTAAAGTTCATCCCATCCTGATTTATTTGATTCTCCCACATTACCTTAAGTACTTCCTGACAAACACTATGAATAAGAGCAATATTAAATTAATTATTTGAAGAGTTTTGAACAAAGGAAGACTCATCTAATGGTGTGTCACATTGAGCTTAAGCAATATCACCCATAACACCTATTGTACTTGTTTACCTTGTCTTAATAGTTGCAGCAACTCTTGTCTAGTCCTTAACAAACCTTCTTCCTTTAAACCAGTCAAGAAATCCATGAAGTTCAAAACAAGTGTCTATTGTATGACCTTCCTTCTTGCAATATTTGCAAATTAGTCTATTACCATAAACACTTCGATTTTTGTTCTTATCTCCAACTCTTCGCTGCATATCTACTCGTATAGATATGAATGTTGAAACATCAGTATCAAGAATAAATAAAGACGTAGAGTTTTGTCTTTCCACTTGTTGTTCTAAGTAATAGGCTCAATTTACAATCGATAAAGGATCCATTGAGAGAATTTGATCATGAACTAATTTACATCCCTCATTTAGCCCCATCAAAAACTAAATAAGATAGCTATGTGACTCAAATTCAATGACTCGTTCCCTTAGTCGATAGGTAGAATTCTCAATTACACCACAATCATATACTAGATATTTATGTAGAACATTTAATCCATCCCAGCACTTTTTCAATTTGTTGTAATATACTCCTACTAACCGGTTTAATTGCTTTGTGTTACTTAACTCATATTGAAGTTGGAAAACCAATGGTGCATTGTCTTGACCATACTGCTTTATCATCTCTATCCAAAGTTCATATGCTGATTGTGTATAGAGATAGTTATGCGACAGTTCACTCATTATAGAGTTTAAGATCTAGTAGTACACCATATAGTCACTCTTAATCCATCTAGATAACTTTATTGCATCAGGATTAGGTTCAGGAAAACTACTATCAATAAATCCTAATTTTGTTTTAGCACCTAATGCTAGCTTAATCGAACAACTCTACGCTAGGTGATTTGTTCCACTGGAGATTATATTTCCGATTACCATACTAGGATGATCGGAACCAGGTAAAAACAATGGATCTTCATTAATTCATTCTAGTGTAAGACTTTGTTGAACCAATTGATTGATTATCATTGAAAATGAACGGATACAGCTTGAATTTGAAAAAGAAAATAAACTAAAGAGGAGTAAGAGAAATGTTACTAATTGCGCTTTGATACCATATGAAGTTCTGTTGAACTAGCATTCAAGAAATCATCCATGGAGAATCTCATGATAGCAACATGGTTTAAGAGAGAAGAAATGGCAATACAACAGACTAATTAACATAACAAAAAGCGAATGATTAGTTTTTCTATCTCTTATATTACTGTGTAGTTGTATATAAATACTAAATGTACAAAGCATTCCACATGTACAATCATCTAATTGTCCATGTGTATAATATATTCTACACAATCTACTACTTCTTTATCTACCTTTTCTTCTTCCTTTCCTAATTTCAAGCATACTGGTAATTTTACATTAATCATTAATCAAGGACAATCACAAATCACGCAATTGAGAGAGGTTGGACTTATCTTATTTAAGTCAAGATTAGAATTACTAATAAGAAAATATCTACTTGTTATTCATTGAAATTATTTTTTTATTAATTATTATATTGTGATAAATGAAATGAAATTTTATTGGTGAATGTGAAAAAGAGAAACACAAAAGGAGAGAACGAAAACTATTTATTTCAAGAAACAATAAATGCAACTTAAAAAAACAAATAATTCAAATATGAAAAGAACTTAAAACCTCATTCTTAGAAAGAGTGCACTTAACCATTTGGTTAAATCTATCCTCATGATATGATTTGCTTTTCCAAAATATGAATAGAAAACCTATTTTATTCTCAACCTCATGGTCCTCATATTCTTTATTACCGAAGAAGAATAGGCAAAGCAACGTACGAGAGACTGTTGTGCGAATTTATGAGGTTGCTGGTGGGTTTAGGTGCGTGTACCACGCGATATTTTGGCTTCCTCCCGTTGCTGTCGACAAGTGAGATTTGGAAACGTGGACAATGATTTAATCAAAATGAATGAAACGAAAACGATGGCGTACTGAATTAACTACAATTTAAATTCATATTATCAATGCTCATGTAAGTTTCGGATGCTCATCCCATCAACTAACTCAAACTACACCTAAATTTCCATTATTTTTCCTTTTACCAACTACTATCAAAATTATTGGGAAAATTAAATTTGATTTGTCCAATTAAGAGATCAACGTATGCTGATGGGTTACACAGACTTTGGCTTTCTCCATTAGTATTTAAAGAACCCTTTTTGTATATGTAGAAATATCAACAATAAAACATATCTATTAAAATGTTCAAAGAATTTTAGATTTTGAAATTAATAACTTGTTGATAATCGTTTCTGCTGGCGAATGTTATTGGATAATGGCTAAAAAAACTATAAAATAACAACCATTTAGATAAAATTACTTTTAGTGGCATCTTATAATTGTTTTTAAGTCATTAATAAAACTCCCAATAGTCCATTTTTTGTTTGGCTAAAAGCACCTTAGGAGTTCGTACATTTGACCAAAATTAACAACCACTCCATGCATTTTGGGATGTGAACGTTTTTATCTAAAATCACCTCTGGTTTATGTATGGTTTTGCGTAAGCTGAGAGACTTTAGGGCCTTAGACATATTTAAATATTCCAAAGTTTGTTATGCAAGATTAATTTTGGTTGAACATCAAAACTATAGCGTTCAATATCTTTGCAGATGTTTAACGTGGTGCATTCATTTTTTCGCCCCTTTTTCGATTTGGCCAAAAATTAAATTTAAAAAAAAAAAAAAAACTGCAGCCACCCTTGATGCACCTCACTCAAAGGTCACAGAACAGGTATGTCGATTTCTAGAATAATTAAAACATACTAGTTTTATATTGAGAAGAAAAAGCAGTAAAACCCTATGCAAACTAAGTGATTGACCCAATACCTTTTTTGTCTTCCCCCAAACACCAATCCTTTCTACAAAATTTGCAAAACGAACCAAAAAGGAATAAAAATAATCGTTATTTGGAGTGTTTATATTTCGATTTAACACCAAACATGCTTCATTTTAAGACCATATTTTATTGAAGGATATATCTTTGCAACCAATAAGAAAGAGCGATGAGAAAAATAATTACTTATATAGCAAAATGTTCCATTTATATGTAGCAGGGAATAGAAGTTGTACAAAACTAAATAACGATACATTGAACAAAACTATAAAGAAAAGTTTTCAAGTACAATCAAACTAAAAATTTACTAATTGAGGGGAATGAACGAAACCAAACTGATAACCAAACCATTTAGCAAGCGATACTATCTTTTAATTTTTCTTTGTGTGTGTGTGTGTGTGTGTGTGTGTGTGTGTGTGTGTG